>JANBPA010000344.1:0-12897 GCA_027575275.1 Coemansia sp. RSA 2711
GAGCCCAAAGTCCTATTTCTTTGTCTCAGTAAGGAATTTCCTTAAAAGAACAATTTTTAAAATAAAAAGGGCTTTAAAATGGCTACATATTAATTAAAGTAGCTAATTTAAATTGGCTGTTATATCTTGAAAATAAGCTGGATATGCTGTATGTGGTAAAAATACAGCACCTCAGAGAGTGTTAGACTGACATTATGTCTTTTATGTTATAAATATTGGATTTTATTATAACATCGTTTAAGCTTGTGCATATAATCCAAAATTTAAAGCAAATAGTTTTAATATAAATGCTGTGTTTATTTACTTGTCTGTATAAAGCGCTATTGCAATTTACAAATGGCTTAGTAGTGACCGCCAACAAATTTGATATTGGCTAGGCGAGGTAATAAAGCCGCGTGCTGATCAATAAACTCCTTAATATTATCCATTGGTACTTGCTTAGCCTTCAAACAAGTCAGTGAAGGAAGCTTAGCTAAAATATATTTTGTCATTGGTACAGCGCTATCAGGGGTATATAACAAAGTGTCAAAGCTAAATGAAAGTTCCTTTAGCTTACTCTCAAATGACACTGCATTTGTAATCACGCTATTGCCAATATCTGCAAAACCCACAGTAGGTGGTGCATTTATAACCTGTAACGCCGAGATGTCCATTATTTGAATCTGATGATTATTTGTGATTAATGCAATAGTGTCCGATATATCTATTGGTATAGTCATTCTCAAGGTATGCAGATTTTGAAACCTTAGCTCTGCAATTTTTAAAACAGCATCAACACCCGCAATTTCTAAGCAACTATTTGCCTCATTGCTACAATTTAAAAGCCTGTTCATTGACTGACAAAGTGGCTGAGCATCCTGATGCCCATTGATATTAACAACTGCATCAAAATTGTTGATTCTCAATAGTCTGCATTTTTCTAAAGCCCTATATACTTTCCAGTCAGCTTGAACACAAAGTGTTTTTAACTGCGTGGGTAAAACAAAAGTTTCAAGAAATAAGCAAGCGTTGGAGTGGTTGGTTAAATATAGGTGTTGAAGCTTTGGAAAGTGCAGCTTAAACTTGGAGCTCTCTGGATTATATATATTTTGATATCACTGATCCAGATTGCAAGTTAAGCAGTTCAAGGTTAGTAAATATGGCACTTTCATTCTCTTGGTTGTCTAAAAATAAAGACCAATCTAGGTTGCTAGTGTAACTTTGCAGCTCAAATTTTACCAAACTGCTGGCACACACGTTACGCAGCTGGTAGTCATTAAAGCCATTCATGTTTATACTGAGCCATTTAAGTTTAAGTAAGCTTGTTTGTTTGGTGAAGATTGATAGTGACCCCGTTATCTAAACCCTGCAGCCGATTTGAGAAATTGCTTGTAAGCTGCGAGCATAACAGATTTATAATCAAACTATTAAATGTAGCTTTGAACTCCGCTTTTAGTATGTGTGGAAATAAGTGGGTTAGCTGGGATGCTGCCTGATTAACTTCATCCTTGTCAGATATTGTGTAGTCATCAATAACTGCAGATTGTAAACAAGGCATTACTTTGAGCATCTTGACTGAACTCCATACCCTGGAAACATTTGAAAGCAACTTAATCATTTCTTTTAGTGTAGGCAATGGACCCTCACTGTGGTGAATAGCCAAATGCATGCTTTTCACATACTGGGACGATTTAGACTGCTCTATCAGGCTTAGATTTGAATCTATTTTGCCTGAATCTAGCATTGTGTATTGTAACTTTTCATGATAATGTTTATGCTTCAGTGCTGCATAATCGTTGCCGTTTGTAACAAATACACAGCTATACACCAAAGGCTTGGCCAGCATACGCCATTTGGAACAAACTGCCAGCAGCTGCAAATTTGCCTTTAGTATGCTAGTGTTTTCCCAGGCATCAAGGGCAGCATGCTCAAGCAGTCTTATGTGAATATCATCTGGCAGCACTAGCAAATTCATTGTCAATGTATGTATTTAAAAATAATAGTAAAAGTAAAGAGAAAACCCATGAATGTTTCAAGTGATTCAGCAGCTCAAATTACTGCAATGCCAATAAGCCCTTTTAAATCACTGCTTCTTTTGCTTTAATAGCAGCATGACTTTATGGCAAATTAATTAGCAAATTAAGATGGATGCTGAATTCGGGATTTAGCAAAGCAATTTTTGTTAACTTCATGTCTATTTGCAAACTAAGCATAATTGAATTGCTAAACCATTATTTAGGGACATCCATTGAATTCGACGCTGGCTAGGTGGGGCAGTGCTGTCTTGTACTTGTCAATAAACTCACTGATTGGCTTGTTTGGTATTTGTCTAGCATACACGCACTTTAGCATTGGCAATCTGGCCAGTAGGTACTTCATTGCATTAACAATGCAGTCTGTCCCATATATGCGTGGATTGAACCTAAATGTAAGCTGCTCTAAACTTTGGTTAAGTGGTATTATATTAGCAGCCACTATATTGTCAATATCCGATGAGCCCATCTCTGGCGGTGCATTGTCAGCTTTCAGCTGTGCAATTTCAATAATTTTCATTTGCCCATTTGCAATAATATCAACTAAATCGGAGATATCTGGCAAAACCATAAGCTTGAGACTATACAAGTTTTTGAACCTTAACTCTGCCACATTCAGAATCAAACTCTTGCCTGTAATAGTCAGCTCACTAACATTTCCATCAGCACAGCTTAACAGCTTGTTGATGGGCTGACAAATGGCTTGGGCATCATGATGGTCATCAATGCAAACATTTGCATTAAATTCCCCTATGTGTGCTAGCTTATGTGCACTCAAAGTATTAAAAATGTTAAGAGGTCCAACAATACTGAGAGTATCCAGGTGGCTGGGCAAGATAGATGTTGATAAAAATGAGCAATTCTGAGCATGGTTTACCAAATACAGGTGCTGAAGCCTGGGAAAGTGCAGCTTAAGATTAGCATTGTTACCTTGGGCCACAGATGCTGCCACTCCAAGCTGTAGATCAAGATAGGTCAGGTTGTTGAATACAACAGCCTCCTTGTCTTGCTCATCTTTAAACAATGACCAATCCAGGTTTTCATCATTACTATAGAGCTTAAATTCCACAAGTGTGCTGCCACATACACTTGGAAGTAGTGTATTGTTAGTATTCCGGGTGGTCATGGTTAGAGATTTTAGACACAAAAGCCTGTTAGTCTGATCAGGATCAATGTAAAACCCACTATCAAGACTTTGAAGTTGATTCGAGTAATGATTTGTGAGCTTAGTACATAATAGATTTGCAATAACATCGCTAGATGAACCTTTAAGTTCTGCATGTGCTATTCTTGGGAAAAGACGTGCTAGCCAAGCTGCGGTGTGTTCAATATTCTGAATAAATGGTTGAATATCATAGCTTCCATTTATAGTCAGTAGAGGGAATTCTAAATTTAAGCTTTTGCTTGAACTCCATACCTTTGCAATTTCATCAAACATATCCAGAATTTCAGCCAAAATAGGCAATGGTGATTTCTTGTGATATATAGTCAAGTCGATGCATTGCACATATTGGAAAGAGCCAGTCAGTTCTATCAGACTTAGATTCGAGATTATCTTTGCATTATCCAGGTCCTCCTCTTGTGGCATTCCAATTTGACCCATGTGCTGTGGGGTTGGTCGCTTAGTGTCACCAATAGCAAAAACATAATTGTACACTGATGGCTTAGCCAGTTCACGCCACTTGTGGCAAACCTTTAACAGTGTAAGGTTTTCTTCAAACACACTCCGATGATGCCTTATTGAAGTAGTGGCCCACTTGAACACATAGGCCAAGATATCATCTGGGAGATTGTTCAGTTGCATTGATAAGGTGAGCAAAGGCAAGACTGCAGTGTAAAATTGGCAAAAAATGTGAAGAAAAGTGAAGAAAGAACAGAACAGTGCAGCAGTGGCAACAAGTCTCAGCTTTTGCAAGACAAAAGAAAAATTATAAAGAACCTATTTATCTTTGCTTCAAAGCCCAGATGACTACGTAGCTAATTTGTTAATATCTTAATCTGGCAATTTATTGAGGCTTCATACTGATGGCTAACCAGCACAAGCTCGCAAATGGTAATTACCTAACAAGCACCTACTATCTCTTAAAATAAAGTGGCTGCTATAATTGTCACTAATAAAGCAATGCTAGAAATGTAGACAGTATTTTAATTTGGCAGTCGCAGGGTTAACAGCTGAGTGCATCCAATAGGCTAATAAGAGTGCATACAATTTAGGAGCCAGATTGCTGAATTATAATTAGCAGAATATGTTAACGATTAAATTACAACTACTATTCAAACTGTGAGATGAGTGGCACACACATTGATTAGTGTGTTATTTACTAAAGCATAATGGCAATAAAAATTGAAAAGAAAAAGTACTAGGCCCCATAGAATGACAAGTTGTTAAGGTTTGGCATTGCCTCCTTATTCTGTTCAATAAATTCATGTATTTGCTCACTTGATACTCTCGTTGCACTCATTATCTTTAGATTTGGCAATGTGGTAAGCAAATACTTCACTATTGGGATTGCTTTAGCAGGTGCATATTGAGGTCTATTTGACAGCACTAGGTTTTCTAGCTTGCTATCAAATGGCGTGACAACTGACATATCATGCTTACAACTGTCTAACAGCTCCACTGGCTCTGGTGCGTTTTTAATTTCCAATTCCCAGATGCGAAGGATGTTTAAGCAAGGATTGTTGCAAACAATGCCCACCAAAGTGGCTAAGTCGATTGGAATTGAAATATCCATCCTATTCAAGTTTGTAAACCTAATATTGTCTGCATCCAGTTTTATATGACGGCCCACAATTTCTAACTTGCTATTATTTGGACTTGTAGTATCTATCAACCGATTCACTGGCAGAAAAAAATTGTGAGCATCTTGCTGATCAACAAGAATAATAACTGCATCCAGTTCACCAATGCTTTTCAAGTTGTGCTGGCCAAGCATTTCATATACATACTTGGCAGCACTAATACTTAGTGTCTCCAAAGAGTTTGGTAGTCTGGCAGCCTCTAGGAATGGGCAAATGGGTGAATGGTTTCTCAGAGTCAGATTCTGGAGCCTCGGAAATTGAAGCATGCAAACCTTGTCATTAGGTTGTCTGAGAGTTGACTCGTCCTTTGATAACCTAAACTTAACCGTAAGTTTTCTCATGTTTGAAAAAGTAACAATACTACTATTTTCATCATCTGAGAGAAGCGACCAATCCAGTTTACTTGCTACGCTATGCATGTCTAACTCATTTAGAGATGCTGCACAGACCCTGGGCAGCTGGAATGGGCTATTATTAATAGAAAAATCCAAGTAATGGAGCTTTCTAAATGGCTGTAACTTTAGTGGATCTATAGTGAACACACTTCTTAATTTAAGTAGTTGGCTTGAGTAGTGACTTGAGAGCATGGAGCACAAATCATCAGAAATCGCATCACTATCTGAGCCCTTGAATTCTGCACTTTGCACATTAGGAAACAGCTCTTCTAGTAAGTGTCCTGTCTGCTTAATGTCCAACTCAAATGGTTTGGCACTAACTTCACTCTCTATAACCAAGTATTCATTTGGATAAAACATTATTTCCAGTGATCTTACCGAAGTCCACACCTTTGCAACATCCCTCAGCATGCTAATGGCTTTGTTTAAAAAAGGCAATGGGTTAACCTTGTGGCAGATAAGCAGTTTGACACTTTTGATGGACTCGACTGATTCAGATAACTTCACAAGTTCCAAATTCGAATCAATCTCAGGATCTGCCACCTCCTGAATGCTTTGTAGGTCATATGGATCATCAATTTCAGATGTTTTGCTCATACCAAACCTAATATGTGCTTGTTGATACACTACAGGCTTGGCCAAGGCTCGCCACCTTTGGCATACAGCAAGAAGCTTTAGATTTACTGAAAATTCACCATTGTAACCTGAGCGGGCTAATGCGGCCCACTCCAGCAAGCAAAGAAGGATATCTTCTGGAAGTTCGTTTAGATTCATTGGCAATAGTAGAGAAAATGCTTGTTTAAAAATTAGAAAAGAGTGAAGAGAAGATGGAAAAATAGCCAAGGGAGCCCAAAATCTGACCTCCTTGCCTTGTCAAAGAACTTCTTTGCTTTAAAGAAAATTCTTTTTAAGGGAAGAATTTATTTAAGTGGCAGACATGTAATTATAAAGGCAATTAATTAAATTAGCTGTTAACGTGGTAAGACACTCTGGAATTGCTGTTTGTGATTGAAATTTGCCATTAAATTATATATTGGAGGCCAGAGCTGCTGGTAATAAATATCTATAGCCAGGTTTGTTTGTCAAGAGCAAGTAGCAGATATTAAAAGTTTGACATTAGCTTTAAATATAAATCAGCAAGGCCATTATATGGCTCCGGAAGCCGAATAGCCGAATTCCAAACAATAAAATACTACGAAGATTAGAAGAAAAAAGCGAGTCTTGCTGATAACCAAACACCTCCCAATCACAAATTTAGGTAGTGGCAGTCATGTCAGTCTCGGCGACTTCGTGAAGATAGGCGCCCAGCAGCTTGATGCCCTGGATGTAGTTGCGCTTGTCAATCTTCTCGTTGATCGAGTGAGCGCCATCGTCGGCGGCGCCCATGGGCAGCAGCAGCACGTTGACGCCCAGGTTCTCCTCAAAGGTCAGCGTGACCGGGATGGACCCGCCCTCGCGCGTCAGATCGGGTTTGACGCCATAGACCTTCTCGGTGGCGCGCGCTCCCGCGACAAAGTTCGGGTGGTCAGGCGACGAGTACCACCAGCGGCCGGCATGCGTCTCAATGACGGTCATCTTGTTTTTGCTGCCCAACTTGGCAAACTCGTCTTCCAGGTAGCGCGTCACCAGCTGCGCGACCTTCTCGGGCTCCATGTTGGGCACAGTGCGCAGCGAGAACTTGCCCCGGACACGCGCGGGGATCACGGTCTTGTCGCCGGGCGCGTAGAAAGCGCCCTCGACGCCGTGAATGGACAGGGTGGGGAAGCGCCAGCGGTGCTTGAGCGTGTCGCGCTCTTCGGCGTGGATGATGACGTCGCGGCGCAGGTCGCCGGCCAGCGCGGCGTGGCTGAACTCCAGTCCCTCGTAGGTGCGCTCTTCGGCGTCGGTCACGGGCATGACCTGGTCGTAGATTCCGGGCACCTGGATGCGGCCGCTGTTGTCGACGAGCTTGGCCAGCAGGTGCACCAGGTCCACCATGGGCTCGTGCACGGTGCCGCCGAACACGCCCGAGTGCAGGTCGGCGCCGGGGCCCTCGACCTGCAGGTGGAAGTAGCTGACGCCGCGCAGACCGTGGGTCAGGCAGGGCTTGGCGGTCCCGAGCCAGTAGTTGTCGCTGATGCACACGACATCGGTGCCCTTGAACCACTTGTCGGCCTCGGCCACGATGACAGCGTCCAGGCCCTCGCTGCCGCTCTCCTCCATGCCCTCCCAGCAGAACTTGAGATTGACGGGGAGCTCGATGCCCGCCTGCTTGTGCGTCTCGACGCACAGCAGCCAGCCCAGCACCGGGCCCTTGTCGTCGGTGGACCCGCGGCCCACCAGCCGCCCGTCGTCCTTTTCAACCAGCGTGAACGGATCCGTCTCCCACCCGTCCTCCAGCAGCGCCGGCTGCACGTCGTAGTGGCCGTACACCAGCACGGTCTTCTTGTTCGGGTCGTTGCCGTACTGGCCCAGAATCACCGGCGGCAGGTCCAGCTCCTGGCCGTTCAGCGTCTGCTTGCCGGGCTCGACGCGCTTGCACACGGCGCCCACGGCCTCCCAGCGCGCCTGCAGCCACTCGCCCATGCGCACTACGTCGGCGCGCCGCGACGCGTCGCCGCTGACGCTGGGAATCGCCACGACCTCGCGCAGCGTCTCGATGAACTGCTGCTGGCTCTGATCAACCAGTTCAAAGTACTTTTCAACACTAGCCATCGATGAGATTGGAGGGTTTTGGGTAGAAGTAAAAAAGATAAGAGCGGAAAATATCTGTTTGGTCTCGGAAACTGAAAAAACCGAAAGATAAAATGACGAATGTCCGCCTCGTCCAGCGAGAAGCCCTTTTATAAGACGTTCGCGCCAAAACAGGGAGTCGATGCGTCATCGTCATTGCCAAAATTAATGCACGAAGAATACATTCTCACGAAGCGACAATTTGCGGCGACGAGCATGGCTCGGGAAGCGAGCCATGCGCAAACTGCAGCGGCTCGGCTCACCGCCTGCCGATTGGCTGCAGTTGTTTACTATTCGGCAGAAAAACCCCCTCTTGCGGGTTTTTCAACTTTCTTATTCATAATCTTTTGTTGGTTTTTTAGCATTATATTTCCCTTGTCTCTATTACCCCAGCAAACGCCTGACCATCCGCGCGGGGGGCTTATACTAGCCGCCAACCCTATTATTTATTACCTAAATGTTTAATTTGCACGAGCAACTGATCAGCCTGCAAGAGGGCGAGCCCAGCGTGGCGACGGACTTTACGTTCGACGGCATCGACGCAGTCACAGCCAAGCGCACGCTCAACGGGCTGACTGACAAGCTGGTGGTCAACGGCGAGAACATCAACGACGCGGCGACGTTCGACAAGCTCATGTGCTTTGCGCGCGACCTGGCAGCAATCGACCCCCGGCTGGTGGCGCGCGGGCTCGACATGCTGGTTTCGGGGTTCGAGAACCAGATCAAGCAGGTGGCGACGACGCTGGCGACGCCCGGCTACGACCCGACAAGGCACGCCGAGGCGCTGGACCGGTATGCGTTTCTGCTCCAGTGGACGGTCGAGCGCGGCGAGTCGACGGCGTCGCAGGCGGCGGGCGCGCAGCCGGCCAAGGGCCGCAAGCGGCGCGGGAACGCTGCGGGCGCGGCCGGCGCACCGACGGTGGCCGAGGTGGCGCCGGGATGGAAGGGCAAGCTGCAGGACCTGTACGTGGCGGTGCGGCAGCTGCTGGAGCTGCCGCTGGGCCGCGTGTGGAACTCGGTTCCTGAGCGCGACACGTTCATCGGCGTGTTCACGCGGCTGGCGCACAAGGCCATGGAGAATCCGGCGTACGCCAAGGACGGCGACCTGCAGCGGGTGCTCTTCGACGCGCTCTGCGTGTGGCTGCAGAACTACAACGGACTGTACGGGCTGGTCACCATGATCACACAGAACCTGCAGCACTACGAGCACCTGAGCGAGCCGATGGCGGCGCTGGTGCAGCTGGCGTACGAGGCGTACGGCGGCACGCAGCTGGCCGACGAGGTGCTGCGCGACATCGCCGGCAAGTCGTTCACCAGCGTGCACGACAAGAGCGGGCCCAAGAACGCCGCGCGGTTCCTGGTCAGGCTCGTGCAGCTGGCGCCCAAGGCGCTGCTGCGGCAGATGGGCCTGCTGATCCGGCACCTGGACTCGGACGCACACATTATGCGCTCGGCCGTGGCCGACGTGATCGGCCACCTGACGCTCTACTTGGCCGCGCAGGACGAGCAGACCGAGATCACCAAGAATCAGATCGGCGAGTATTTCGACATCATCGAACAGCGCTTCCAGGACGCCCACTACCTGGTCCGCGCAAAGGTCCTGCAGGTGTGCCAGTTCGTGTGCAGCGGGCCGGCAAAGTTCCCCAAGCGCCGCCCTAAGCTCATCGACCTGATTGTCGGCCGGCTGGAGGACAAGGCGTCGAATGTGCGCAAGCACGCGATCCGCGCGCTGTCCGTCATGCTCGAGACCCACCCGTTTTCGCTGGACGGCGCCGAGCTGCGCGTCGAGAAGCTGGAAGCCAGTCTGGATAAGATCACCAACGAGCTGGCTGCAATGACCGCCGCGGCGGCCAAGCTGCAGGCAAGGACCGGCGCTGGCGAGGCGGATTCCAGAAGCGGCAATGACGATAAGGGCGACGCGGACTCCGAAAGCGACAATGACGATAAGAGCGATGCGGACGAGGCCGATGATGACGCCACGGCCACCGGCGACGACGCCAAGGACGGCAGCCACGACTTTGACAACGCCGGTCTATCGCCCGAGACCGCGGCCAAGGCCATGCACCTGCAGTTCCAGCAGCGCTACTACCGCGACGCGCTGCATTTTGTGTACCAGCTGCAGGAGGCGCAACCCTTGCTGCTGCAGCTGCTGGGCTCGAAGACCAAGAGCGAGGTGATGGAGGCCATGGACTATTTCGTCACAGCGGTGCGGTTCCGCGTGGACGGCGCGCAGGCGGGCATCCGCCGCATGTCGCATCTGATCTGGACGCCGTCTTCGGGGTCTGCGGCCGGCGACAACGGGGCCGAGGAGGCGCGTGGCGTGCGCACCAAGCTGATTGCCGCGTACATGCAGCTGTACCTGACGCCCAGCGACCGCCTGAGCGACGGCGAGAACACCAACCGCATTGCGCGTAATCTCATCAGTCTGACGTTTGGCGCCACGCTGGCCGAGCTCACGTCGCTCGAGGAGCTGATCCGCACGCTGATGGCCGAGGGCAAGATTAGCAGCGCGGTGGTCGACAAGCTGCGCAGCGTCTACGGATACACGCGCCAGCAGCTGCCGCCGGCCCAGCGCCGCGGCGCCATCATCATCCTCGGCATGCTGGCCCAGGCCAACCGCGCAATCGTCACCGACGACATCGACCTGTACCTGCGCATCGGCCTGGGCAAGTTTGGTCACCAGGACCTGGTGCTGGCAAAGTACACGTGCATGATCCTACAGTGCCTAGGATCTACGCGGTCCAAGCGGCCTGGAGCCGCGGCGGCTGCGGGGCTGGGCGAGGAGGAGATCAAGCGGCTGCCGATGAACAACCCGATATTTGATGGCCTGCAGCGCATTATGGAAGAGCCCCGGTGCGACTCCGAGTGGTTCCCGGCCGCCGAGCAGGCGCTGAACGCCATATACGCGCTGGGCGAGAAGCCCGACGCGCTGGCTGCGCGCGTTGTGCGCAACCAGGCCAAGCTGGTGCAAGGCCTGCTGGCTACGTGCAGCCCGGCCGGCGGCGCCGACGATTCGATGGATGTGGACGGCGAGGAGCCGCATGAGCCGCCGGCGGCCAAGCTCGTGGACCCGTGGGATCTGACGCGGCTGGTGTTCATCGTCGGGCACATTGCAATCAAGGAGATTGTTCTGCTCGAGTCGGTCGAGGCCGAGCTGAAGCGCCGCAAGAGCGACGACGAGCCGCAGCGCAAGAAGCGCGCATCGCCTGCAACCAGTGCCAAGGGCAAGCCGGCCCGCGGCCGGGGGCGCAAGCCGGGGCGCAACGCCGACGATATGCAGGTGGACAGCGACTCGGAGGACAACGACGACGAGCTAAACCAGATCGCCGGCACCACCGAGGACGAGATCGGCGACATCATCTCGGCAATCCGCGAGCGCGAGCTGCTGTTCGGCACCAAGTCGGTGCTGGCGCTGTTTGGCCCGCTGCTGGTGCACATCTGCAAGAACCTGGGCAAGTTCAGCGACCGGCTGCTCACCGTGCACGCGACCGCGGCGCTGGCCAAGTTCATGTGCATTTCGTCGTCGTTCTGCGAGGAGAACCTGCCGCTGCTGCTGGCGCTGCTGCAGCGCGCAAAGTCGCCGGCCATCCGCGCGAACGTGTCGATTGCGCTGGGCGACATCACCGTGTGCTTCAACAACCTGATTGGCGAGAACGTGCACTATCTGTACGGCCCGCTGCACGACAGCGACACTCGAGTCAAGAAGACCACGCTTATGGTGCTCACGCACCTGATCCTCAACGGCATGGTCAAGGTCAAGGGCCAGCTGGGCGAGATGGCCAAGTGCCTGGAGGACAAGGACCCGCGCGTAGCCGACACCGCGCGCCTGTTCTTTGGCGAGCTGGCCACCAAGGACAACGCCGTGTACAACAACCTGCCCGACATCATTTCGAGCCTGAGCGTCGGCGCCAACGCCGTCAACGAGGAGAGCTTTGCCCGCATTATGCGCTTCCTCTTCGACTTTATCAAGGAGAAGGACCGCCAGACCGACAACGTCGTCGAGAAGCTGTGCCAGCGCTTCCGTAACACCACCGACGCGCGCCAGTCTCGCGACATCGCCTATTGCATGGCGCAGCTACCCTTCAAGTCCGAGCGCAGCGTGCGTCGTCTGCTCGACGGCATGCCGTGCTACCAGGACAAGCTCGCTGACAACGCCGTGTTTAAGCACTTTGCCGAGATTGCCTCCAAGGCGCGCTCCCACGGCGCCCAGAAGCAGGAGACCAAGACGCTGCTTGACGAGTACGAGTCCAAGCTCAAGGAGGCACGCGCCAAGGCCACCGGCGAGGACGACGACCAGGAGCAGCCCGAGGAGTCTGAAGCCAAACGCCAGTCGCAGGCAGCGCAGCACAGCGATGACAGCGAGGACGACGACGAGGAAATGGAATAAACCTCTTTACACTTGCATACTCTTCCATTTCTCAGAACAATAACACATTAGTTGGACCGTCTGTTGATTGAATGCTAGGCCTAGTGCCAATAGTTGCGCTGTCCAAAAGCCCGTGCTCAGGCCGCAAATACGTGTTTACAGCGCGGCTCCAAAACAATGCTGACGCCGAGCAGCAAATGTACGTTGCCATTGACGACGACCGATCCATCCGCGTCGTTTACGGCCGCTCTACGGCCCAGGCATCCATGCTGCTGTAATTTTTTTTAGCTAATAATATGTTGGAGAAAAAACGGCATGGCTGGCGATAAAGTGGCCAGTCTTCTTCACAGTGGAGCGGATGCCTGTCTACCTGTTCATTCTTCCTGCCTCCAAGGCGCGAGCTTCCTTCCAAAAGATTGAGACTTTACCGATTCGCTCGTTTGCCTTTTCTTGTATTAAGCTTCTTTGTCGCTGTTCATCCAGGGTTGCCAATCTTTTTTCTTGCTTGTGCTGCTACAAAAAACAATTGTAAAGTCTTGTTCATTTGTACCTTAATACACACCCTCCATTCCCCTTGTCTTTCTTGCACTCTGGCCTCTTTCGAGATAGG
>JANBPA010000035.1:5421-17000 GCA_027575275.1 Coemansia sp. RSA 2711
ATGTGTTGACTATTTTTCACTGCATATATTACGAGGGCTGATCGCCACTGCACCATTTGAAAGGGCCCCGGGGCGCAATGCCGCATGCGGGTGTTTCTGCAAAGTAGTTCATTGTTCGCCGCTTTCTCTTTGTGGGCGATGTTCATGAGAATCGTCCAAATTTGATCACCACATGTCGCTCGTGGACATCTGCACTTGAAACAGCACCAGGGTGATTATTATTGCGTGAGATGCCAGGTTGAGGATGTGCGCTTTGCGCCTATTGACGCATGCCGCCCAGCGCCCATCTGCAGACAGATGGCCTCTCACGTGTGCCCTGCTGGGATTGGGACAGTGGGTCTGTTTTGTCGTGGGGCGTGCAGCGTGGCCGCCGGATTGGCTGGGCGTTGGCGCTACCACGCTCTTTACCGCTAATGAATTATCAGATGCTGAGCGCCGCGCACAACAATACGACACTGGCCGTCACCTTCATTGCGTTTATTTGTTATTTATGCTTTTTGTTCAATGCAGCCAACTGCACGCTTTCGGACAGCAATGCGCATCCTCTCCTCTGCCATCTGCCGCAGATGAAATTGGCAATGTCCGAATCAATAGACATTGCAGCGTATTTGTCATGCAACAGACAATCCGCGTTTGCTGCGTATATTGGAATTGCCGAGGAGCGTGATGTTCGCAAGCAAACGCGAAAATGGCCGCGTTTCGTTGGTCATCTCTACCAATTTTGATTGCACGCGACAGCAATTAAGCAGGCTGCAAAATCGCACACACTGTCTGTATATCAAACGCTGCAAATGTGTCGCCATAGCCTCTAATAGGCAGTGCCTTTGCAGTCCAAAAGGCAGCCACTGTTTGGGCGCAAAAAAGGGGGCGCATTGCCTTCATGAAAACTTGAGATTCACAAACCATGACCAAATGCGGTTCTATATGGCTGACGAGGCGTTATAGCGTGCTAGACATGCATTCACACCCGTCCAACATGCTGTCCAGTTCCTACTTGAGCACCATCGACCAAAGGCCCAGCCACCTTGGCAACAGTTTGTAGAGCAAGTTACAGAACTGACGAGAATGTATTCGGGGGGTCCACAAACGTGCTTGCTGCGCAAAACGTGGCCTTTTATTTGCGAAATGGCGCGTTACGTATACAGTCGTTAGCGACAAAAATGACCCGCGCCCGCAGGGTGTCTCACTTGGGACAGTTTAGCTTCATTCCGTTGCCTCCTCATTTTTGGCTGCGCCAAGCCTTGAATAAAGTTACACAGACTGCGAATGACTCTAATTCAAAAAGCTATTTGACCGAAACTCGTAATGACACAGAAAATGTCATATATCGACAGGCCAGCGTCCCGGTTGCCTGCTCTGCGCATATTTTTAGTGCCACGCATATTCCTACAATATATATTTTTCAAAGCTATATTCGGCTAGAGCTGCATGCTGCAATTAAACGCGGGTCCGCTTGGGTATTAAATTGTAATTCTACAGCAATATCGCCACTACCAACAATCGGCAGCATTTGGTTTTCACCACAAAGCGCTGTTAAGCCTCTATCGGCTTACATCTTTTATAATTTGTCGTCCAATTTTTACGTAAGCCCACTTTATCGCCGAACCATCGCGAGGGTTTGCATAATAGCCCGAACAACTGATTCTCGCCTTCCTACAAGGCCAATGTAAGCACAAGTCTACCTGACTGATCTTGCCATCGTTTTTGTTCATTTGTGCCGTTTTGCTTGTTTCTAAATGCTGCCGGCATGCGGGATGGCATAGCGCGTATTGCATGTTTATGGCTAACGCTGGTGGTTGTCGACCGACATGAACAGCTCAGTCAAACGCTACCGCCACAGAGAATGTTTCCTGCCTTTCCTTCCTGTCATCGCGTGCAAATATACCTGCGCTTTATTGTTAGCACACACAAATGCAGCGAGTGTCACACGCATTCGTAATTCCTACAAAAGCTCCTTTCCGCCACCCTTATCTGTAAGGAACTAACTCCAAGCGCCAGACTTTGACTCGTCAATGCTTTCTCTATGTACACCAGCTCCCTCGCAAACCCCATCAATGCGCCAACACAGACAAAAAATATCCCGCAAAGTGCTTAATTGACAAGCATGTGTTTGTCTAAAACCATATATCGGCTACTATTGCGCACGCTAAAAGCTAAAAAATGTCCGTATTCTTTGAAAAAATCTAAATTTGTTAGCATCTGAACAGAAATCTATGGCCAGCGCAGGTCAACAGTCCGAGGATGAATGCCGCAGAAGCCTTCAAGTGCGTCTTTCTGCTAATATAGCACGCGTGCTGCATGGCCAAGAAATGTCGAGCTCACTACACCCGTCGCTCAACTACAACGCTCCAGGCTCGCCAGAGAACACCGCTGGCTACAATTCAGAGGAAATTGACGCTGTAAAATATGCAGGAAGCACCTGCCCTTCCAACAGCGAGTTTGATGGCTCCCTAAAATGCGAAGAGAAAGAACTTGACGTAGCCGGCGACAAGGATGACCGCGAACCCGAAGATAGTCCATTTGAGGTGGTGCGCACTGCTGTCAGCAACACGGATGTACCGTCAATGCCATCCATGACATTCCGCACCCATGTGCTTGGGGTGTTCTTTGTCTGCCTCATATCATTTGTAAACCAGTTTTACTGGGAGCGCGACAACCCGATCGCGCTCAACCTGCTGATAGTCCAGCTATTGTGCTATCCGATGGGTGTGGCCATGGCATGGGCGCTGCCAAAGCGGACGTGGAACTTTTTCGGATACAAATGGACAATGAATCCAGGCGAGTTTACCGTCAAAGAGCACGTGCTAATCTCGCTAATGTCCAACGCCAGCGCATTCATGGCTTTGACAGTCGACATCTTCGCAGTGCTTCGTCTTTACTACAACCCGTCGTTTCCGCTCTGGGCAGCGCTACTGCTGCTACTTAGCGGCCAACTATTTGCATACGCGCTAGCTGGTCTCTCGCGCACATTGCTTGTGCTACCGGCGCCAATGATATGGCCGTCTTCGCTTATTAATGCATCGCTCTTCCGGACCTTCCACGAGCACCAAGAGCACAACATCGAGACCGTGCAAGAAGAAGCTGTTTCCAATGTTATTGGCGCTTCACACACACGACAGCGGTGGCAATGGCGCTGGCGTCGGAGGTCGCTGTCGGGCATGACCCGGACCCGGTTCTTTTGGATCTGCTTTGTCTGCAGCTTTGTCTGGTACTTTATACCCGGCTACTTTGTTCAGCTGCTGTCAACTGTTTCGATTTTGTGCCTGGTTGCGCCAAACAACCACCTTGCCAATATGCTTGGCGACGGCAAGCAGGGGCTTGGGATACTGTCGTTTTCGCTGGACTGGAGCGTCTTTTCCAATGCGTTCCTTCAGAGCCCGATTGCCACGCCATTTTGGGCAGCGTGCAACCTTTTCCTTGGGTTTGTGCTGGTATTCTGGATCGCACTACCAGTTGCATACTTCAATAATCTGTGGGACTCTGCTACGCTGCCCCTCTACAGCCTCGATGTATTCACCACCAACGGGACCAAGTACAACATCACTCGGGTAATGCGCGACGGCGTGTTCAACCCACAGGCATACAACCACTACAGCCCACTACGCATGTCGCTGGAATTCTCCTGGGTTTACGGCATCGGATTTGCTGCACTCATGTCGATTCTGGTCCACATTGGGCTCTATAATGGCAAGGAGATCATTTCTCGGCTGCGCGAGACCAAGGCCAAACATGATGACATCCACGGCAAGCTGATTATGAGCTACCCATCAGTTAAAGCATGGTGGTACCTGGTGCTGCTTATTGCCAGCAGTGCAACTGGTATTGCCGTTGGTGTTGGCGCCCAAATTGGCGTACCGTGGTGGGGATATATGCTGTCCTTTGCTATTGCCATTGTGCTGGTTATCCCGGTCGGCATCATCCAGGCCATTTCGAACCGACAGCCAGGGTTGAGCCTGGTTGCTGAACTTTTGTCTGGCGTAGTGCTGCAAGGGATCCCAACCGGATACTCGATTCTTAAACTCTATGGCCATGGGAGTCTGGCACAGGCTCTGTCATATGCACAAGACATGAAGCTGGCTCACTATATGAAGATTCCGCCTCGCCATGTGCTTATATATCAACTGGTTGGCATAGTCATCAGCGTTATAATCCAGACCAGCTTGTTCTTCTGGCTCATCGATCGGATCCCCAACATGTGTCGCCCCGAGGGCTACCCGTGGGTCTGTCGCTCGACAAACCTGGTGTACAGCGCGTCGATAATCTGGAACCTCATCGGTCCGCTCAGGGTATTTGGCGAGGGATCTCCATACAGCCCGCTTCTGTGGGGCTTTCTGTTTGGCCTTGTGCTGCCAATTCCCATATACTTTCTCCAGCGTCGGTTCCCAAACCAGACCTGGCTCCAGCACGTCTATATTCCGGTTATACTCTCGGGAATTGTTGGCCTGCCGCCAATGCCGCCGGTGGACTTTCCAATGTGGTTCCTATTCGGGTTTATATTCAACTTTGTCATCCACCGGTATTGGCACGCGTGGTGGCAAAAGTACAACTTTACACTCTCCGCTGGTCTCGATTCGGGACTTGCGCTCTCAGGCATCCTCCAGTTCCTGGCGTTGGCTCAAAATGGCCTCAAACTGGACTGGTGGGGCAACCGGGTCGACCGCCAGTGCACGCTTAGCTCCAAGCCGTGGATTGCGCCCGGATAGCTGACTATAACAAATTTCTTTTGCACCATCGTTTACATATAGTCCTTTCGCAAATGTTCACTGCGGCCTCTCCAAGCGGATGCGCCGCCTTTCATTTATGGCTGTGTACTTTTTAGCCATGCTACATTGACGTATCAGACGGTTCGTCGATGGCAATGTCTATTCGACAAGGTAAACTGGAAAATATGAGCGCTGGCGCGGCATTCGCATTAACCCAAAAATGCCGCCCAAGGCTACCGGGAAAGAGCGTCTAGTCGAGTGAAAGCTGGGCGTGGACGCCGGCCTTCTGGGCGAGGGTGGTGATGTCGCTGAGCTTGACCACCAGGTCCGCGGCCTTGTCCAGGTCATCGCAAGGGAAGATGGCAATGCCCGACTCGTTGATCAGCTTCTTGCCGGCATCGACGTTGGTGCCCTGCAGACGGACCACAAGGGGGATCTTGAGATCCAGCTCCTTCACCGCGTCAATGATGCCCTGGGCAACAACATCGCAGCGCATAATGCCGCCAAAGATGTTGACCAGCGCTGCCGACACGCCAGCGTCGGAGCTGATAATCTTGAACGCCTCGCAAATCTGCTTGGCCGTTGCCGAGCCTCCGACGTCAAGGAAGTTGGCCGGCTCGCCGCCGTGCAGCTTGATGATGTCCATGGTCGACATGGCAAGGCCGGCGCCGTTGACCAGGCAGCCAATGCGGCCGTCCAGGCCAATGTAGTTGAGGTTCCACTTTTCGGCCTGAACCTCGCGCGGATCCTCCTGCGTCGGATCGCGCAGCGAGAACACATCCTGCTGACGGAAGTTGGCATTGTCGTCAAAGCCAAACTTGGCGTCCATGCACATCACCTGGTGATCCGAGGTTTCCACCAGCGGATTGATCTCAATCTGCGTCGCATCCTTGGCCAGGAATAGCTTGTAGAGCTTAACAAACGCGTCAGCTGCCTCCTCGCGAGCATTGCCCACAAATCCGAGCTTATCAGCCAGGCCCTGGGCGGCCTCGAGGCTCAGGCCCCGCTTGATGTCAACCGGGAGCTTGACAATCGCGTCGGGGTTCTCGGCCGCAACCGTCTCGATGTCGACGCCGCCCTGCGAGCTAGCAACAATCACCGGACCCTGCGTCGCACGGTCCATCAAAATAGCAAAGTAGTACTCGCGGCGCACGTACTTGCGCTCGACAATAAACACCTTATTGCACTCCTTGCCGTGGGCGCCGGTCTGCTTCGTGAAGATCTTGTGGCCAATCATCTTGCTAGCCAGATCGCGCGCTTCCTCAGGGCTACAGCTTGATCGGATCCGCAGGCGAGATAAGCGAGCCGCCAGATTAGCAGGATGTGAGCACGTGGTTGGGACCGACTTAATTGGAAGGAGCGTAGAATGCTCCCTCGGCGGCGTCTGTAGCGATTTCCATTCACGCTGGCTAGCTTTGCGGGCGTGCCAGGCTGGTTCCCATGCTCCCTTATTTGGGAGTCGGCGCAGATCCGCGCTACCTTGTCAGACCTGACTTCTTACCTGTAAATAGTCTTCACGCCACCCTGCAGGCCGCTGTCGAAATGGCCCTTGCCGCGGCCGCCAGCCAGAACCTGGGCCTTGATGACCAGATCCGAGGTGCCTACCCAGTCAGCAGTTGGTCCTCGCTAGCTTCTTAGTGTGAGCCGGCAAAAGCGTGCAAATCTTATCCCGTACTCTACACGCGGAGCGGAGCTCACGTGTGACTGCTGGGCCAACTCCGAGAATCCCGCTCAGCGAAAGGGCACACCAAACGGCGCCGACTTACCTAGCTTCTTGGCCGCCTGGAAGGCCTCCTCTGGGGAGGTTGCAACGGCACCCTGCGGAACCTTGATGCCAGCCTCAGAGAGCAGGTTCGCAGACATGTATTCGTGGATGCTGAGGTTGCGCACTTGCTGGTTCTACATGTGGGCTTGCGAAATACGGTCGGGTTTAGTCAGTTGAACAACAGTACGGCGGGCTGCACGTCGCCCGATTGGCTTTACAGCCGCCCAATTAGCTCTGCCGGCGCCTGTTGAATTCAGACGTAAAAATTTTCGGGCAAAACCCGCTTTGTTCTGCGCGGCTGCTTCATACCTTGGCAGCGGTGCGAAGCGCGCCCTTGGACGAGTTGGCGAACAGACGGAACATGGTCGTGTAGTTTACACCGCAACGGGTCAGAGATAAACAGAGAGCAAATAGGTTTTGCAGAGACAAAAGGAGGCAGCACAGGAACCCATTTCCGGGTTGCTGCTGCTGCTCGGAGAAATTCGAACGCTGTGAGGCCAGGATGGGGTTTGCAAGCTCCGCTTCAGAGTTGATCCGACGGATCAGCAAATCTGGCTGTTCTTTGCGGCTGACGTCTGCTGTTTTGGCGCAGCCCGGTCTTTAAAGGCGCTCCTTTTTGACAAGGCCGCTTTTCTGTCTGCTTGTACAGCTTCTTCCAGTTTAAACACACCAACGTTCGGCCGGGGCGATTTAACGAAATGTCAGCGAACGTATTTGAAGCGCTTCTTAACCAGGTAAGTCGATGGGGGGTTTGTCCTGACCAACAGGCTCGGTAGGCACAACGCATATACCCGCACGATGTTGACTCCACGGCTGTTCTTCTCTGTAGCTGCGGGATCCGGACCAGGACCTTCGCGCGATGGCGGCCAGCGATTTGCTGGACTTGCTAAAGAAATCCAGCAGCCCGTTTAGCAGGGACGACGGGGAGCGGTGCACAGCGGCGTTTGTCAAGCTGCTTTATGACGCGCAAAGCCATGTGCAAAACCTGGGAATGGAATGTCTTGGGCAGGTGGTGCGCTTGATTGATGCTGAGATTACCCGGGCAACAGTTTCGAGCATCTGCTCTGAGATTCAGCAGCGGGGCAAGAGCTCTGAAAGCACCGCGCTGAGCGTCGGGCTGCGAGTAATGTCCAACCGGGTCGCCGAGGACACCGAAGACCGGGTCTTGCTGGGGTCGCTAGCCACAGCGATTGTTTCCGTGCTCAAGGACACGTCGGATTTGCCCTCGGATGTTGCTGTGGACGTGTTCAGCGCTCTTTCGGACGTTCTGACGCACGCTGGAGCGCAGGTGGCCATGGATACCGACACCGTAAACCAGATTCAGGAAACACTGCTGAGCTACATTGGACACAGCAATATGGGAGTACGCAGACGGGCAATTGCAGTGCTGGGCGCTTTTGTTGTCCACGTGCCGGGCAAGCAGTCGGAGCAGGCGCTGGGCACAATCTTCCAGCGCTACGAAGCATGCACCAGGCCCAGCGAAAAGTGTATTATGCTACGGGTACTGGTAACCATTGCTCGTCAGCGCCCGGAGCGGGTGGCCAAGTTGGTTCCGTCTATTGTGGACAGGGAGCTTGGTTCGATGAACGAGGATGAGCACGAGGTGCGAGTGACCATGCTATTGGTATTCGAGACCTTTGTCCGCCACTGCACCGAGCCGATGGCGCCGCGGCGCGACGAGATTTACAACACTGCGGTAGAGGCTCTAAAGTACGACCCAAACTACAATTACGACGCCGAGGACGACATGGACACCGGCAGCGAGGCCGGCGAAGACTTTGGCGACGAGTATGAGGACGATATCTACGAGGACGAGGAGGATGACTCGTGGGATGTACGGCTGAGCGGCGTCAAACTGCTGGCAGCAATTGCCAAGAGCGGATTGTATACACCTAGCGAAGTTGTTCAGCGGATCGGCGGTGTGCTGGGCACTAGCTTCAAGGAGCGGGAAGACGTGGTACGGGCCGAAGTCCTGACCACATACGCGGCGATGGTAACCGCTCTCAACGACCTTGCAGCCGACAGCGCCAGCGAGATGGTCAATGTGCTGCAGCAACAGGCACCCAAGGTAGTGGCATCGTCTCTTGCCGCGATCAAATCGTACCCTCGTTCGGTCGAGACAAAGCAGCTGGCGTTCGCAATATTTGCTCGGCTGGCGTCGGTTAAGCAGGACATTTTGGATTCCTCGCTCTCGGACATTGCGCCGCTGGTATCCTCAGCGCTAGAGGCTGAGGACATTTCAGGCACGCTACAGACGGCATCTAACAGCCTGGTCAAGACCAACTTGAAGCTTGACGTGATCGAGTTTCTGCACAGCCTTGCTCAGCGCAGCGCAATCTCTAATTCTGCTGTGGAGTTTTTTGCATCCGCAAAGGACGGCATCAAGCGCAATGTTACCAGCAAGACGTTCCAGGTCCCATCGGCGTCGTTTAATGCAGCCACCAGCCTGGTTTTGCTGCTTGGGCGAGCATCTGCAGACGTTGGGCAGTTTGTGTCGTGGGCAGATGACATGGCGCGAGATGCGGCGTCGCTGACTAGCACTGACGATCAAGGCTTGAAGCGCAGCGTGTATGGCTTCATTGGAACAGTGCTACAGCAGCTCGGCGACAAGCTTGGCGCATCTTCTGTTGACCAGCTCCTCGGCGCGCTAGCTACGCTGACGGGCGGAGTCAACGATTCACCGATTGTACTGGGTGCGTTTGTGCAAGCAGTTTCACAGCCCACCGCATTGCCAGCGGAAAAGGTTGCAGCGGTTGCGCCGTCGGTCCTGCAGAGTATTGAGCCGCTATTCCGGCAGAACTCGATGGCAGCTGTCACCGTTGCGCTGGACGTGGTCAAGGTGTTGGCAGACTATGGCGCCGACACGGTGGCACCGGTGAGCGAGCACATGCTGGATAACATTATCGCGGTTATTAGCAGAACGCCCGAGTCGCCACCAGCATCGGCGCTGCAGGCATTTGCAGCTGTGTGTCCCAGCGTGTCTGAGGATAGCATGCGTTCGATTACGAGCGAAATTCTCAAGCTGCTGTCAACCACTACCGTATACGATGGCCAGAGTGCCTTGGCGCTCAGTGAGGTGTTCCAGGTTGTGGGCCGGACGTTCCCTGGGCTGGCCAGCAGCTGGAAGGACACCATCATCGACAACTGGACGCAGACCCATGCGCGGTATGCCAAACAGCGCAAGGATAGCAGCAACGAGGCGATCCAGGTGCCGTTCCCGAGCACCATGCTGACCAACGCAGCCAAGAGCATCAATGCGCTGTTTGCGGGCTACTACGAGTCCCAGGGCCAGCAGTGGTCCAGCGCGCTTCTGGACACCATCGTGCGTGCACCACCAAAGACAACCTCTGAAATTGCGCTGGTCTGTCTCGGCCTGCGGGCGCTAGGATATGCGGCAGCTAAAGGCGATCTGGCACGCAGCGAGAACCTGGCAGCGCAGCTGGACGCGCATATTCAGTCCGAGCACGACGATGTGCGCAATGAGGCTGCGGCAGCACTGGGCAAGTATGTTGGGAGCTATCCTGACACGTTCTCGGCGCTGTTTGCCAGTGCTACAACGCCGGGCAGCGGCGGCGCTGCTGCGTCGAGCCGGCTGCAGGCGGTCAAAGTGGCGGTGGAGCAGATCGTTGGCGTCAACCACGACCAGGCCAATGCCGAGCCCATGTGGTCGCAAATTGTAGCTTACGCGCAGAGTGAACAGGGTGCGCTACCCGATGCGCTGGCGCAGAGTCTGGCGACATTTGCAGTTGCATTGCCTGGAGTGTTTGTGCCTGCACTGGTTGAGCTTATTTCCTCAAGCACCAACACTAACGTCAAGGCTTTCTTCATCACCACGTTCCGCACGGTGCTGGCCGACAGACACCTGGGCACCGAATGCGACGCGCAGATCAAGAGCGCGCTGATCCACGTGTTGGCAAGTATTGACGACGAGAACGTTGACATTCGCCGTCTGAGCCTGCTCGCGCTGTATGCGGTTATTAAGAGCAAGGCCTGCCTGCTTGATGACGGCATAATCGGCGCTATTGAGCCGGCACTGTTCAAACAGACAGTGATCAATGAGTCGCTGGTCCGGATCATTAACATGGGTCCGATCAAGAAGCGCATTGACGACGGGCTAGACGCCCGCAGATGTGCGTTCCAGTGTGTGCACATGCTTGTGCGCATGCTGCCAGGCGCGGCAAGCGACAAGGCCGTGGCCGACAGTGTGGTGCGTGGCATCGCCGACGACCACGACATTCGCCTGCTGGTACTGCAGATCATTCACGAGACGTCGTCGTCGCTGGCTGCTGCCTATGCAGCACGGCTCGACGACATTGCCGAGTCAGTGAAGAAGGTGCAGGACACCAAGCTGCCGCCGAAGGCGGTGGAGCAGGAAATTGAGAAGCACCATGCAATGCTGAGATCCAGCGTGTCGGTACTGGTCGCCATGGAGCCAATCGCCAAAAACGCATCGAGCGCCAAGTTTGACGAGCTGCTGGCGGCAGTGGCGGATCCCTCGAGCGGCGAGCTAGCGGGTTATCTGAAGGAGCTGCGTAGCAAGGATATTTAGTTGGATCAAGCGCGATCAGCAATATCTTGAGCTCTTTTCAAGCTTTTTTTTCCATTTTTGCTGAAGGGATTTTGGATACTTTATCGTTGGAATTGTTAGAGCAATGGGGGACTCAGAGATGCATCCGAACCAGGCAGCGTTTGTCGAGGGTGTTGACCACATTCTGAGCAAGTGGACGGCGCTCGAGCTTGCAGTGAAGCACGAGTGGGGCGGACGCAGCACGCAGGATAAGCGCGACAACATGGTGGATGAGATCTCGGACTACTTTGACACGCTGGTGCGGAAACGACAGACACCCGAGCCCACGGACTTGCAGGGGCTGCTGTTGGATATACTGGATGATGACTTTAGCATTGCGCTTGAGGACGATAGCGAGAAGGAGGTAGCACGGCTTATTTGTATCGTGTTCAACGAGTGCAAGACTGGAAACTATGCGACGGTTGACAGGCTTGCTGCAGAGCGGGATGCGCGCGAAAAGCAAGGCAACAGCACAGCGGCAATGCAGTCGCAGGGTAACGGGCAGCAGGGCGACTCGGATGACTCGGATAGCGGCGCATCGGAT
>JANBPA010000035.1:33776-60133 GCA_027575275.1 Coemansia sp. RSA 2711
GTTTCTACAATCCATTAAACTGTTTTTGGTATTGCTCGCACAATGCCGGTACCGCTTCTCTCTCTCCTCCCTCCTTTCCCAGCACAATTGCCTTCCAAGAATCAGCTTATGTGGTTTACTTTTCACCTCGCAAACAAACCGGCGGAAGGAGGGGGGAGGTATCTGGGCCCACTGGGCAGCCACGCATCAAATAACATTCCCTCTTTTCTTACTGCGCGTGGGTTTTATCAGCACTGACATTTTAACACAAGCTCATGTCTAAACTATCAAAAGCCCCAATCAAAAGGGGAAGCCGCCGGGCCCGCCAAACTGGAAGGAAAACTGCTTGCCGCCGCCGCCCTGCTGGAAGAACACCGGCTTGCCGCCCTGCTGGAACACAAACGGATTGCCAAAGCCGCCAAAGTCGCCCGGCCCGGCGCCGGCATTCGGGTCGTTCGGGTCGTGGCCCTGGTCGTACTGCGCGCGCTTCTCCTCGTCCATCAGCACCTCGTACGCCTGGTTGATCTCGGCCATCTTCGCCTCGACCTCGTCCTTCGACAGGTCGCCGCGGTACCGGTCCGGGTGCCACTGCTGCGCCATCTTGCGGAACGCCCTCTTGACCTCGGGCGCCGACGCATCGCGCGCCACGCCCAGGATCTTGTAGTAGTCCTTGCGCGCCGCCGCGCGCCGCCTGCGCTCCAGCTGCATCCGCCGCTCCTGCACGCGCAGCCTGCCGGCGTCGCCGCCACTGGCCGCGGCCTGCTCCAGCATGAGCATGGTGTCGTGCGCGCCGTCCAGCTGCTCGCTCTCCAGCTGCGCGTCGAACTGGAACCCCAGCGCGTCGCTGTCGCTCGGATCCGCGTCCAGCACGCGCTTGCAGAGCTCCAGCGCGCGCGCCCACTTCTTCGTGTGCGAGTAGCCCTCGCACGCTGCCCCCGCTACGTGCGCCGCCAGCCGCGACGGCACCGTGCCCGGCACGCCGGCCGCAACCACAAGCTCGGCGTACATGCCGTCCACCTCGGCCAGCAGCCCGCCCGCCCCGCTCAGCGGCGCCACCGCCCGGTTGCACGCGTTCCACTTGCCCTTGGCCCGGTCCTCGTCGAGCTTGTCTAGCCTGCGGTCCAGCGCCCGCAGCCGCGCATACGTGGCCTTGCACGCCGCGTTGTCCGGATCCGACCGCAGGCACGCGCGCACGTGCTCCAGCCCCCGCGCGCGCTCTCCCAGCGCCAGATAGTGCAGCCCGCCCAGCTGGTTCTGCGTGTCCAGGTCGCCCGGCCGCAGGCGCACCAGCCGCCCCAGATCGGCGGCCGCGCCCTCCACGTCGCCCTCGGCCAGCCGGCACGCCGCCCGCGTCCGCAGCGGCGCCGCGTACAGCGGCGAGATCCGGATCACCGCGCCCGCCGCCGCCACGCACTCGGCGTACTCCTTTGCGTCCCGCGCCCGCGCCAGCTGCGCATCCGCCTTCCGCGCCGCCGCCGCCTTCTCCCGCAGCTCGCCGGCCTTGGCCCTCAGGCTGGCCGAGCCCCCGGATATCTTGTCCAAATCGCTCTCCGCCCCCGCATACCCGCCCTCCTTGACGTACGCCCGCGCGCGCTGGTAGTACGCCTGGTCAAAGTCCGGCCGCAGCTCAAGCACCCGCGTAAAGTCGCGGATCGCCGACGCGTGCCGGTTGACCGACAGCAGCGCCGTCGCCCGCTTAAAGTACGTCAGGTAGTTTTGCGGGTCCCTGGCTATCGCGCTGTCGTAGCTCTCCAGCGCGTCGCGGTACTTGCCGCGCTGCAGCAGCCCATTGGCCTCGTCCAAATGCTCCTGCGTCGTCCGCTGCTCGCCCGCCACCAGCGTCAGCACCAGGAGCGCCAGCACCGTGCTCGTCAAAACCCCACACCGCATGGCTTTGTGTCTTGCCGGGAAGAGAAAAAAAAAGTGAATAAATTTAACAATACAATGCGCAAGCAGTAAGCCCAAGTGGAAGAGAAGAAAAATGCCAGCGAGTTCTCCAGAACTTTGTGGAGACGGGCCCCTGTACTTGGCCGCACGCCATTGGCTGGCCCTCTTTCGCTGTCAAATCACGGGGAGAAAAAGGGCAATTTGGCCAGTGACGCCGCGTGGCTCCGCGACAGCTCTCTCAGCCGCCAGGTTCTGTCGGTCTCCCCATCGAAGGCTGTCGAAACCCACTAAACCTGGCTTCCAGGCACACATGATCCCTCCATATGCTCGGTTTGACGTGATAGCCGGACGCATTTATCGCTGCGCGAATGGGCGCATCTGCATGAAGTGTAACCTGACCTCCCCCCGAGATGCTCATGCAGCGTCAGCCAGACGTCAAGCACCCGTGTCTGGCGGAGGGGAGTATCGGGTATAAAGCGCTGCGCGAAATAAACCCGCGACACAAACTTGCTTTTAACACCAAGGGGTTTTTTTTTCCACACAAACTCTAAATTACTTTACCTTTACCGAGACAAAATGATCACTAGCAACGCCGTGCGTGCCCAGGTTGTCCGCCAGGGCATTCTCACCAACATCCGGTGTGCGCCGAGAGTCGCCGTCTCTGCATCAGCAGCGATCAAGCGCTTCTACGCGCCACAGGTGAGCTCGACCAACTCGGCCAGCGTGCACCCCATGGGCAGCAAGCGCCTGTCGCCGCAGGAGCTGCTCAACAAGAGACACCCAAAGAGCGAGAACGAGGCCCTGGCGTCTATCATCGACGGTGAGCTCGACTACGACACCGACATGGGTGCTGCCGCCGTCAACAACGTCGAGGCCGAGAAGCGCGCAGAGATCGCGGCCAAGGCGGCAAAGATCGCCAAGGAAACAAAGGACGACGAGTTCTCCCAGCGCAACTACCCGTAAAAAAACACTTTAATTTATTGTGTCAAGTTTTTGCCTCGAGGAGGCAGTATTTTATTTAGTGAATGAAAAAATATATTGTAAAAAAATTGGTTGTTTTATCACCTCGTGCAATTAATATTCCACGGATTGTGTGTCATGGAGTTATGTATTAGCTGCCTGCAGCTGAAAGTCCGAGGAAAGCAACCACTTATATTGGAGTTTTTTTTCCAGAGGTAACTCGGTTGGGGGGAAATGCTTGCTTATCAAGAGCTCTTTCTCGACGGAACCTCCGTGCTTTTCTTTCTCTTCTTGCCTTCCATCT
The DNA here is from genome assembly GCA_027575275.1 of Coemansia sp. RSA 2711. Lineage (NCBI taxonomy): Eukaryota > Fungi > Kickxellomycota > Kickxellomycetes > Kickxellales > Kickxellaceae > Coemansia > Coemansia sp. RSA 2711. The sequence continues at coordinate 36,907 of JANBPA010000035.1, forward strand.
ACCTGCAATATTTTTTTCTGCTCAGTATCTAGAACCACTCGAATTATGGCGTACAACAAGGCTGCCAACGCTGCGTTCGCCTGGCTTGGCCTCGTGTTCTGGAGCTTCCAGCTCGCACCACAAGGCACAGTATCTCAACTAAATGCCTGACCACATCTCCCCAGAAGAAGCTCATTTCCTACAGCGGACAAAATACCCCCCTGTGCATTAATGCGTTGTAGCCTGGCAAAACTACCGCCGCAAGTCCACCGAGGGCGTGTCGGCGGCAATGCTGTATCTCTGGTTTGCCGGCAACATGCTCTACGGCGCCTACGCGGCTGCCGACGGCCTCTACTTTGGCCTGGTCATCCAGCCGCAGCTGTTTGCCTTCTTCACGCTGCTCAACATCCTGCAGGTGTACTGGTACGCGCACAAGTGGAGCATGGCCAAAACTTTAGTGGCATGTGTCGTGCTGTGCGCGGCGTACGCCGGCCTGCACGTTGGGTTCTGGCAGGCCGACCTGCGGGCAATCGCCGACCACCGCGACAGCGCGGTCACGTTCCTGGGCGTGCTCCCGGCAATATTCATCGCCGTCGGCTTCTTCCCCGAGTTCTACGTGTGCATCAAGGAGCAGTCTGTCGAAATGAGCAACTTCTTCATCATGCTCGACATATTGGGCGGCGTGTTCAGCACAATTAGTCTGGCGTTCGACCATACGTTCGACTATGTCGCCTCGATCACCTATCTGATCGTCGTGCTGCTCGACATTGTCCTGGTGTTTATGAAGGTGTATTTTTACATTCGTGGCACGCAAGGCAAGTTTGGTCACCGATCCAGCGTCGATAGAAGCTCCACCGGTAGCCACAGGGGACCGCCTCGATCCTCCTCGGAATCCGATGCTAATGTTGAGCTCAAGCGCATCGAAGAAGGCCGGGCGTGAAGGCCTAGCAGCACTTTCCAAGAGCATTTACAAAGCTGGTCCCTCAACGATGCCAGCATTTTTTGGCAAATAAAGCTAAAGGCTAAAAGTATAGCCAGCAGTATATTATAGCCGCGTTGGCTGCCAGGAGAGCAAACGACAGGCGCAACGACCGGTGGTGCAGGTCAAATGCCGATATCACCAGCGAGACCCACGTCAGGTACGGCATGCGCATGTGCTCGTCGCCGTATGTGACGCCCAGCCTTTGTAGCGAGTACGCCTTGGCAAGCAGAATCCCGGTTTTCACGCAGAAGGCTGGCCCAATGTCCATGCCCGTGATCAGCCGCTGGCGTTTGGCAGCTTGACCACCGCCGTCGTCACTGTTGTTGCTGCTGCTGGAAATATGTCGTTTTGTGCGCGAGCAGTGTCCAGTGCTGCTGCTGTGGCTGCTGCTTTGGTTGGTGCCGTCCTTGGGTAATTCGGCAATGGCGCTGTCGTGCCGATGCTCGTAGGCCGGGGTAACAAACACAGAGCCGTCAGTGTCCGAATCGCCCGAATATCCTGTCAGCGGCGTTGTCGCCCCGCTCTCCTGGAAGGACTGATGGCCAGTGCTATGCCGCCTAAAGGCAGTCGGCACAAGGCCATCGTGCCCCACATTCGACTGGACTAGCGCGTGCTCGGGCGTGCACACCAGCGCCAGCGGCGCCGTAGACGTTTGGTTCGGCAGCTCGAACGTGCCCACCCGGGTCTCGTGGGAGAGTCGCGATGGCCTAGCAAACCCACGCGGACTGTTCTTGCCCCCGATCGGCGGCGTGGCAACCCGCGGCGTGTTCGTGTGGCTGCTCAGCATATCCGAGTCGTGGACCTCAAACCGCGACTCGCCGTGGCGGCGGCTATGCCAAAGATCGCGGTGCTCGGTCACAAGCTGGATAACCTCCGAAACATCGGGCCGCCTGGTCTCGTCGTGGTTCAGAAGCATCTGCATGATCCGCCGCAGCTCCGACGGGATCGGATCGGCGCCTGCTGGACGCGCAACCTTGGCAAAGTCCACGTGCCGGAAAACCAGCACGTCCTTGCGCAGAATGTCAATATCGTCGATGTTTGCAAACGGCAGCTGCGAGTAGCAGAGATAGTAGAGCACCATGCCCAGCGACCACATGTCCGACTTGGTCGAGTAGCTGTCCAGATACCGGCCAGCGCTATCGACCTCAAGCAGCTCGGGCGCCATAAATTCCATGGTCCCAGTCGCGCCCGTGCGGTCGCGCTTTTCAATGTGCGACAAGATCTCGCATTCGCCAAAGTCGGTCAGCATGATCCGCGGCATCTCGCCGTCCGTGTCCTTGTTGTCCGGGTCTTTCCAGTGCAGCAGCAGGTTCATGTGCTTCAGGTCTCGATGAATAATTTGCAGCTGGTGCAGGTGCGCCAGCCCACTGCAAATATCCGCAAAGAATGACCAGATCTGCTCGACTGTAAGGACACGCAGGCCGCTGGTCATCTCGTGGCCTGCCAGCCCTTCGCTCTGGCGACGCCTATTCAGAATTTTCTGCTTCAGCGACACCGACGAATCGCCACCGTCCAGCCGAGACCCTTTGGGCTCCATATACTCCTGCAGGTTGCCGCCATTTGCGTACTCCATGAGAATAAACAGGCAGGGTACCTTGGGGCCAAACGCAGTCATCTGATGCATCTCGAGCCACGAGTGCTTGTATTCGACAACGTTGGGATGACGCAGGCTCTCGAGCAGCTTGACCTCGCGCAACATGCGTTTGAGCCACTGGTGGTTGTTGCCGACTGCCACCTTCTTCACTGCATAGTGGCCCAGATATACGCTGTCAAGGATGTGCTGGCATGAAAACACCGAGCCACGCAGCCCCTTTCCCAGCTTCCGCTGCTCAGAGAAGAACCGCTCGTAGTAGCCCTGGTTGAACGAACTTTCGGCAACGCCGCTAGTTGCCGATATGTCGGCACCAGTAGGCTCATGCGCCTCGGCTTCCGACGATGGAACCAGCGGTACTACGTCGGCATCGCCATCTTCCTGCACTAGGCGCCTATGGTACTCACCGCTGCCGTCGGACAGCGCCAACGGCGTCTGCCGTATCCGAAGCGATCGAGCCAGCGTGTTAAAGTAGTCTCGGTCGGCAATAACTCCAGCCAACGAGCTGCTGTCCGGCCCCGAGTCTAGCTGGGTCTCCCACGAACTCGCGGTATGAGTTGGCAGCGACTGCAGGCATGTCGGACATATATGGCGCGCATATGGCTGGATGCCCAGCGAGCCAGTGCGGTCTCTGTGGGCGAGAGCCACATCGTTAGATACTGCTGGTCGCATATATGCAGATGTCAGAGACTGCGGCACAACGTGTCGAACCTCGACATCGTTGTTTTCCTGGTTATACAGCACGACCTGTCCAGCGGGGCGGCGGTAGCTACCGAAACATATGGCGAGCCGTACTCTTAGCACACTGTCACAATGGTATCAGATAGCCATCCCTAGCATGCACACTTACAGTATTACCCGCCATGGCGAGTATGGGATCAGCTGCGTGTTGCGCGCGTTGCCCGGGGCCAAGTGCCGGGCGGCCTCGGCCTGCGACCCATGCGCAGCCTGTGCGGGCCCATGCGACCGAGAGCGCTGGAAGGTTCGACGCCGCGGAGGCATAGGAAGAGCTGGAGCAGCAACTCACGGTCGTAATTTAAGCAATGCCAATTTAAGGCGAAAAAAACCCCCCTACAAATGAAGAAAAGTTGAGAAAACAAGGAAAAAAATATCTGCATCGGGCGTGACATCACGCACCTTATCCGCTTTTGATCCAGACGACCTCGAGGTCGCAATCAATCGATCAGCTAATGCAAGGGAACGCGCGCCCAGACGTTCGGGTCTAGTTGAATATGAGGTCCGAGCGCAGCACGTATTTGAAGCTGTCACGCAGCTCCAGCGCCTCGTGCTGAAGGCAGTCTGCGCCGTGCTTGTGCAGCAGAGCCATTCCGGCCTCTGGCTTGACGCTGGCGGGCGCCATTCGGCCCGCATAGAATACGGTCTCGCCGCCGCTGGGGCGCGGACCAGTTGCAAACCGCTGGTCGTTTACTGCGTTCAGATACACCAGCAGCGTGTATTCGGAACGGCGGCCCTTGCTGTCAAAAAAGTAGTCGTCGTAGTGCTTGCCAAAGCGTTGGCCGGGCCCGTATCTGTAAAGGCGAATGTTCTCAAGCAGTCCGACCGGCGATTTGCCGTCCGCATGCTCCCAGCCGCTCAGCAGCCGGGCCATGCCGGTGTCTTCCCAGAGCTTGCGGGCGCAGTCCTCGTCAATGGTGCTCCAGCGCGCGTTGTTGCGGAATGCCTCGCCGCGCTTGGGGATGCCCGGCGTGGGGACACACTGCGAGTCGGCAATGCTGATGAAGGCGTCGCACTCGGCCCGATCCAGCAAATCCCGGATCAGAAATATGTGGTCAGCGACAATCTCGGACACGACCAGCCCTTTCTTAGGGCGCAGCTTTGGCCAGGCCACCGTTGTTGGTGCTGGCGGAGGCGGCTTGGCTGCCGACTTTTTGGCTCGACCCATTCCGTGCAATTTCGACTGGCGACACCTCCGGATTTCAGATGCAACGACGATGGAAAATGTGGTGTTTTGGGGGGAGAGCCAGGCTACTCCGAGCTTGCGGCCATCATCACCTGTCAGATCTGCAACGCCGTGGTGTATGGGAATCACGGGGCTGCAGAGGCGGACTGCCAAACGCGGCCGGTGCGGAATTGGATCAGGCACGAGATGTTCATTTTTCATGCTCCCCGAACATCAATTGCCTATTCGGCTCCCGCATTGATTGACGAGGTGGCCGTGGTTGCTCACCTGGCGGATTGCCATGCTGAATGAAGCGGCAATCGCGGAAAAGGGTGTGTTGAATGAACCGACTGGCGCAGCGTTCCAAATTTAGCTCGTAGTTCATATATGCGCAATCCGGTGCTGTAGCGTTTAAATGAAACTAGCTCCCGGTGCTGCCGCCGCCCGGATGCAGTATTGGCTCGGACTCGGACGCGGGCTGCGGCGCCAAGCCACTAGAGTACGTCTTCCAAACCAAAGTATATACAGTGCGAAGAGTACCAGATCTTCGCTTCCTTTGTAGTCGTTCCAATTAAAATTTCTTTGCGACCCGCCCGCCTGGAAAAAAGTGCGATTTCACTTTTTTGTTTTGAAACGGTCAGTATATTTTGGATGCTCGAGTCAGCTGGGCCAATAGATGCAGCTGACCCTTTCTGGACGCACCCGCCCGCGTTGTTTTTGCGTGGCCGTTGGGCGCGATCTACATATCAAATGCGACATTTAGCTCCGCTTTGGGTCATCCGCTCCCACATCGCCAAGCAATTGGTGTGCGTCTGTCGCCTGCACACCACAAATTGTAATACGTCTGCATCCCGCCGTGACCGAATTGCATTCACCGACAGCGATTAACAGCCAAAGTGCAGCTGTTCTCTTCGAGATTCGCCGCACAGCCAGTAGCATTTCCCTGTCCTTTCACGTGCACAACCCGCTCAGAGCAAAGTGCTAAACCCTCACCATATGCGCTGCGGACGACGCAGCTGCCTGCACAGGCTATGTAGAAACCGACGTCGGCGAGATGGCAGACATACTTGCGGGTCTGGTGCCGGATGCGGGCTGCGAGACGACTGCAATGGACGACATGCTATGTGCGTGGGCAGCGCTGGTGGACTTTTGCGGTATGTTTCCGGGACGCAAACTGCCAGCAAAAAAATCGACGCACCCCACCCCTGCATTTCGCCACCACCCTCAAAGGTTTTTGCATTCCGGCGATCATCCTCAGCCGATCGCTGTCTATATATTTTTGTTTGGTCGCGGATTGCCTGCACCCTCTCACACTGGCACCGCCGCACTCAGTCGAAAGCCAAGTCGCCGCGGAAAGGAGACGGGCGGATAGTGATCGCGCAAAATAAAAACATTTGCGTGCGCAGTCGAACCTTAATTGGCAATCTGTTCGTTGCACTGCGAATTCATTACGTCTTTAGTGCATGGGTGCTAAAAATAGATCGCCCCGCACCAGGCAATTTGCGGGTTCTGATTCCCGTCGTGTTATGATCGCAGCCCAGACCGCCAGCCAAGCGGTCCGAGCCTGCCGAATACGGCGTTCTTTTCTGCCGAAACACCCTTTTCATTAACGTGAATTTTTTGCTTGCGATTCCTGATTCGCTGTCCCCGCAGGCTTGTCCGTGCACTCGCCTTGCAGCTGGGGGTGGTGTTGCTTTCAAGCAGGCGCATATGTGACGGGGTGGGTGTCTTGGTCAACATTAGACAGCAGATCTGTTGCTGATCGGCGACTGGGATCTCGCTGCCAATGTCTGTTATGGTTTCCTGATTTGGTAGATACGACTGGGGCGTTTGACAACACAGTGTGTCCGACATCGACACTGCTAGAGTATAGCGCCGGTGATGACGTGCAGACGTACGCTGCTGGCGCCGAGACCATGGCCCGGCCGCTAGATCCGGCACTCAGCGGTGCGCGCAGCGACGCATTCTGGTATGGCGGCGCTGTGGATACGCAGCACGATACAGAGATAGCGGCAACTGCTAATATTGCAGCTCGCATTGATTTCGACGCGGGCGTTAGGAGCGCGCTTCCTGGCGAATTGAAGGATATTTGGCTGCATGCCGCAGATGAGCGCTCATTGTACATGGCGGCAGACGACCAGAATTCCTCTGGCGGGCTGTCGGAGGACGATGGCGCTGCAGACGCCATCACTGGGAGGTTCGGGGGCGTGGACACCAGCGTTGACGACGCGTTGGCCGGGTGCGAGTTGAATTTGATCCGCGCGCCTGACGACATGTATACGCCACGCTGGATCCGCGGCATTGGACGGGACAAGGAGGGGCTGTGTCCGGTTTGCTTTGGCAGCGGGACGCTGAACTGGCGACGCATGAAGTGCAGTGCGTACTGGTAAGCAATTGCAGGCTAATTATTCCGTGCGATGTTTTTGTTTGTCCCGCGGCCGCCGGCAATGATTCCGGTGCAGCTATGACGTGCCTGGCGGGCTATAAGAGGCTATGTCTCATTGCGCTGCTTCAAACAATAAGCCTACATTGCACCGAAGCGCCTCTTCCCCAAATGCGTGAATATGTCGAGGTGCATGTAAAATAATTGCAACAGCATTGTGCGTCTCGGACGGTCACTGGGGAGGCGCGGCTGGCCGCCGGTAGGTACCATCTTAACTATTTCCACGGTGTGTCGTCGCTGACTGGGCGGCCGTTCCCCAAGCCGCAGGAGACGCGTACGGTTGCCGGCCGGACCGGGCGGGAGCGGCAGCAGGGCCTGTGCGGAGTCTGCGGCCAGTGGGTGTACACTGACAGCTCGCGGCGGATCAGCATCAACGTGCCCGAGATATACTGGTGGAAGCACATCCAGGGCTGCATCAAGCGTGCGTGGCAGGAGAAGGGCGCCGGGGTCTGAGGAATTGGACCGGCCCATTCAAGCGTGGCTCAGCCCGGGAAAGCGGCTGTCCGCAGGACCGACCAGCCGGGCCACAAGGCCGCGGGAGCAGAGCATATTTCCAGATTTTTCTTTTGGAGAATATTGGTGTTGAGCGCCAAGAAAGCGAAACTGCCTTTCTGTACAGCGGATTTGCGCTGGTGATTTTGTAGCTCATCTGGATATAAACAGGGGGCTGGTCGCGCGGGGGGTGGACTGCCTGGATACGAGGAGTCTACGCAAAGTCGCCAGCGGGCAAAGGCAGGCAGGCGGGAGCCAGCGCCAGCGCCATTATGTGCGCGGGGGGTGCATAGATGGGGCAGTGTCACATCCACGTCGGCAGCAAAGACTTTGCCAGCTCGGCAGCAAGCCAGCAGCATTGCAGCCGCACCAGCGTAACGGCTGGGGGAGCGCAACCAGGAAGCCCAAAAGCAGCAGGGGGCCGCGGGGAGGGGCCGATTGCCGCCCCCTCCGTCCATCCCTGCTCTGCGGTCCCCGCACAAAAAATAATACAGCGTATGCGGTAGAGGAGCGACAGTACGGGATTATGTCATTTCTAAGCGAGAGGCTAAAAGAGGGATGTCGGCTGGCTGTTCTCCAAACAACAACAGAGCGATCTCTGCTGCCGGGAATTGACAGGCGTTGAACTGGCAGCTTGGGGAAGGTGTTCACGATATGGGCACTCATATAAGTGCACGCGGCAGGCCAAGACGCGGCTTTCCGGGACCGGCGTTGCACGCATTGCTTTTTCTCCCTGCTCCTACCAGACTCAAACTTGTTTCTTGCGCCGATTCCTGGCAGCTCTCCTGGAATCCGAACTCTATTTCTACTTCTATTCCTGCTTTGGCCCGTCCAGCCCGGCGAGCCCTGTTTCTCTTTGCTCTTGCCCCCCGGCGCCTCATCCCTGCGTCTGCCCGGCACCACCAAGCCTCTGGCTGCCCAGCTCGCCGAGTCGAACGCGCATTCAGGCACATATCGCTCTCCACGCATATGCCTACATAGTAGACAATTGGCACCTTCCAAGCACAGCGGTATCGTCAAACGACACAGCGCCTCGCCGCCATTATTTCAGCACCGTCGGGCAGTTGTCCTTGCTTCACACGCATTCACGCACCCAACGCAAATTTCTGCTTCGCCCTTCTCTAGCCACACCGATTCTTCCTTTGTTTTTGTCTTCGTCTCTCTCTCTCTCCAATTATTCGCAGTTTATCCACCCTCTTTTCCCTCCTCTTTCGACCACCCCCTGCGTTCCAGCACCGCCGCCCGACAGGTCTCGACAGGTGCACCGGGTTTGCCAGAGGGATTCTACTGGCTGGCATTTCTACCGAGCTTCATTTCTGCCGCTTCGGGCCATTTGCTGCTTGAAGAGGGTCCTTTAGCCGACTGGCTCGCCAACCGGTTTTTTTCTGCCGCCGCATACAACCAGACCAGCCCGCCCGAGGGCCTTTGTTCGCTGGTAAGTGTTTTTGACTTGCCGAATGCCACATAAACGTGCACATTCAGCAGCCTCTCTGCTCCCGGTTCCATTATCCGCCGCATGTGCTACGATGAGGCACGTTTCACAACAAGGCTCAGCCCTCGCGGCCGCTGCCGCTTCTGGCCAAGCAGTGCCTTGTACATTCAGATCCGGCTGCCCATTTCGCAGCCCCAATTCAGGCTATCTGGGCCATTCAACCGCCCTGGCGGCAATTGTTCGCTGGCCGGTGGTTTTAAGCCAGCCGCAACGTGGGCCCAGATCTGGTATGCGTGCACAATGCACCGCTTTTGCTGGTTTTAAATTCGCCACCCTTCTCGCACCGCTATGGCGCTATTTCAGCCATCCGTCCCGCCCCTTCATGCTGGCCTGCCGTTGTGTTGGGTCGCTGCCTGTGCCTCTGGTGGTTTTGCTTTGGCAGCAATTACACACCGGCGCCATTGTCGCCGCGTTTGTCCCGCCTTTGTTGTTTTTGTTTTTACCATCGCGGTTAATGCGCCTTCAATCCCAGCGATTGTGCCTTGGTTGGAACTGTCTGGACACAATTGCTCTCCCATTGCCAAATATGTCCGTGCTGTTTTGAAGACGCGCTAGCAAGCGTAGCAATTGCTGCCTTGTTCTGCCCCAAAAAGGCAATAGCACTGGGCGGCACTGCTCAGCCAGCGTGCAATGCGTAACCCAGGATTCCCATTCATCGAGTAATGAAATTATCAACACGCGCAAGTAGACGTGTAAAGTTAACAATGCCCCATGCTTGTCTAAGCCTTCTGTATTTTGCGTCTTCCATGTAGGAACTTATTAATCGATCATTAGCGAAGCCTGCTGGCATTTATCCCCCTGCCAGCTGCTTGCTAACGTTGCCGTTTGTCTCATAAAGGCCGCACTCCGCCCGCGCTATCCGGGCCGACGTGGCTCAAAACTACACTGTCCCTCCCTTCCCTCCTGGCTCCGCAACCGCACGCCTGATACATTGCTGGCACATCTTGGTCGCTCCGGATTGTACTAATAATTTCAGCCGCATCCCTCATTTCGCCCGCACACACCCAGCGCGCTGCGATGCCCACGCTGGTTCGACTTTATTGAAGCGTCCAATTGTGAGGTAATACTATTCTTCAGCCCGTGCGCCCAACCCCCCCTTATTTCTCCCGCCGCAAAACCGCCTGCGCCCGTCTCAACAGCAACACCTCGGCCAATGTATACCAGCGTGCACGACCAGCCACCTCCCCTGTTGCCGCACCCAGTCAAGTCCTCGCTAGCCGAAACAGCTTCCGGACCCGCCGCAACAAAGCCGCTCGCCTCGGCTCTCTTTACTTCATCTCCGCACCAGCTCCCCTCTCCTTCCCTCTCATCGTCGCTACCGCCTACCCACCCGCTTTCTCAGCCGCACCTGTTGCAGAAGCCGAGCCGTTTCGCTTCCCGCACACCCCCAGACAGGTCCTCGCGTCGACCGGCAGTCAATGCGGCGATGCAACGAAGCCCATATTCACGCGAAACAACGGATATTTCCGACCAAGAGCTTCGCCAGATCCTCGAGAGCGAAAACATCAGCGGCCTGCCGGCTCCCTACTGCCTGGTTCCCCACTACGATGGCCAGGTCCCGCTGCCGCCAAATACTCTGTGGCCGGCGCCGGCGCAGTCACAGCGCCCGCAGTCCGCCGCCCAAACCACCGGGCCAGCACCCGCCAGCACCGGACGGCAAGGCAGCGCCAACGCATCATCGACATCCGGCCCCGGGTCTCAGCGTACATCGTCGACAGCGTCAGGAACGGGCGAAGTTACCCGGAGACGGACGCGGACCACACTCACGCCCTATCAGCTGCGCGTGCTGTTCCGGGTCTGGGAGCGCACGCAGTATCCGTCAAGTGACCTGCGCTTCCGCCTGGCGACCAACCTGATGATGACGCCGCGCAACGTCCAGATCTGGTTCCAGAATCAGCGCCAAAAGACAAAGGAGCGCGCAGAAATGCGTCGTCGCACGCACTCGCCCAGCTCGCAAGCGACGTCGATCCAGCGGCAGCCGTCGCGGCCTCATCATCAGCATCCACCTCACCTACCATTGTCGTCGTCGGTGGGCCACCCGGCTACAATTCCGGGGATGTCGCCGCCCGAGTCGCCGTTTCGCTACACTCACGGGCCGCCGCCGCCGCCGCCTGCAATTTCGACGCCCCCGCAGCACTATATGGGTGCATCATCGCTGCCGTCGCGTCACGCGATGCATTATTACGAGGCTTCTCAGAATCCACCGCCGGCTTCGGGCGCCCACACGATGGCGTCGCCACCGACACTATACCCACCGGGGATTGCTCACCACCACCACCACCAGCAACATTACCCACCGCACTCGCTAGCAGCGTCCCACCGCCAGTCGCAGCCTTTGCACACGCTGCCGCCGCCGCCGCATGCGCAACGTGGGTTCCCCTCGCAGCCCCTCCACCACCACCAGCGGCACGCTAGCCAGCCACACGCAATGCACTACGAGGACCGCAGCGCAGCACTGTCTGCATTCACTCCTAGCGATCGGAGTCTTTCCGAGCGGGGGTCCGAATGCACGCAGACATCCCGCATTTTGCCGCCGCCAGCGCCGGCTGCAGTGACGCTGACGGCCGAGCAGCATCGGGCCCAAGTGCGGTCAACGCCTAGCCCGCTGGCGTCGGGCATGTCGTCGCTGTCAGTAGAGTCACCGCGGCCAGCGCTGAGAGCGGTGGCACCAGCAGACCACGAGCAGCTGGCCAGCCGCGGCGTTCAGCTGGCCGAGATCCTCAATCCGGTGGCTGCCGCTGCCGGATCCGCTGCAGCCAGCAGCTCGGACAAGTCTGCGGCGGCGTCCGACAGCGAGGCCAAGCCCTCGGACTGCCAGACGGGGCCGCTACCCAGCCTGGGAACGGTGCTGGCGAACGTGCAGTCAGGCGCCGGCAATGCCGACGCTCCGCCGAAGGAGGGCTGCGCGTCGGCCGTGCCGGTGTCACTGGGCTCGCCAGAGGCAGCGCCTGCAGCGACCGCTGGTGACAAGTGGCGGCCGTGGTGACGAGAAAACACAAGAGACAATGCGAGCGACACAAAGTTCCCAACAAAAGCGCACATTGTGCGCAGTGTTTGGAGAGGCTGGGGATGCGCGCTGTTTTTCCAGCGAGCTCCATATAAATTATGGCCGACTCCAGCGCCTGCCGGCCGACAACCCGATTTGGCTTTTGTGTACAACTAGATTGGCCTATAATTACTCCCTAATACCATATTCTATTAACTGTCCAAATACCTGGGAAAAATTCCGCCCGCAAACCGGTTTGAACGCCACACGCGTGGCTGGCTGCAGATCAGGCGTGGGCAGTGATCGCAGACCGATGATTTAATCGGACGATCAAAGGCGGATCTGGCTCCAGCATTCGGCAGGAGGCGCTTTCTCTTTCTCAAATCGTCGCTGTTGTTTGATTTGCAAAAATGGTCAGTGTCTGAATCCATTGCATCCATTATGTCGATGGATGCGCGGCGGCGGCTGCAGAAGTATCCGCCAGTACGGAAGTGGTCGATGCGGAATTTCGAAATGGCAATTGGCCAATGGAGAAACTGGCAAATTGGGCGATAACAGTGCAACATCTCGGACCGGGTGCGAATTCGGCGGGCAGCTTCTGCGCGCTGAGACAGTTCACGGCAGCGAATGGCGCGCAAATACCGCTTGTCGAGCGTTCAACAGACGGCAGCCTCGTTCCGGCTTGCTAAACCTATGAGAATTTCAACCCTTCATTGCTTTCTGTAGGCCAAGCGCACCAAGAAAGTCGGAATCACCGGTAAATACGGCACTCGCTATGGTGCGTCGCTGCGTAAGGTGGTGAAGAAGATGGAAATCACCCAGCACAGCCGCTACGAGTGCACGTTCTGCGGCAAGACCAACGTGCGTCGCCAGGCGGTGGGCATCTGGAAGTGCGGCAGCTGCCGTCGGTCGGTGGCCGGCGGTGCGTGGACCCTGTCGACGTCGTACTCTAACACCATCCGCTCGAACATTCGCCGTCTGCGGGAGCTGCGCGACCAGTAAACCGAGTTTTTAGTGTCGGGTTTGTTTGGTGTTTTATGGAAGAAACGGTGTTGTTAGTACGCCGAGTGTCATGCAATTATTGGGCTGTCAGCCGGTTTGACAGCGTGTTTGTTGGAACCAATATCGACAGCTCATGCAATTCGGTGTATTACAGAAAAAACCTAACCATGCCTAGAATAGCGCCGCTCTGTTCTTGTCCTTGATAATGCCCATGGTGACGCCCAGCACTCGCTTTATGATTATCACCAGCGAGCCAGCCTCTATTTGCACAACCGGCGAGCTGTCTGGGTTCTGGTTGGAATTGAGCATCAGCACCATCTCCGAGCGAGCGGCAATCGAGGCAAATAGACCGGCAGCTTCTTCGGGAACCCGGTTGTCGTTGTCCAGGCAGAGCCCGCTCTCGTCAACGACCATGATGCCTGTCACTGTCGGGTCTTCGCGGTATACGGATTTGATGACCCGGTTGATCTCGGTCTCCATTGCACGTTAACCAGGGCCAGGGCTGTGGAAATGACTACGAATACAGAAAGGAAAAAAGTAGGAAGACTAGATATCTGTAGTGGCAGTTAGCCGTCGATTATTTCTATGCATTTTGCATTTGCATCGATATTTATGGCTCGGGGTCATGTGCAGGGTGATTTTTTCCAATTTCGGTCGAAGACTCTGACAATCGGGACACTACACGACCCACTGCAGCCCGTCCAGACCCGGCTGCTTTCCAAACCAGTCCTGTCGAGCAGACCGAGACACCGACCGACACTAACACCTGGTGTCTGGTGATCGCAATCGCTGATCAGTAGCACGTGTGGCGGTGCGTGGGTCAATTCTTGAATTTGGGGAGGACGAAGGCTTTCTTGACTCCAGATAACGCTGGGCGGCTTTTTTCACAGCTTTCTTTGTTATTTATTTCTATATTCTTGTTATCAGATATGGCGATGCCGCAATACGGCGTAGTTTTGCTCGACATCGAAGGGACAACCACGCCTATTTCTTTCGTGCACGACGTGCTCTTTCCCTATGTGACCGAAAATATCAAGCAGTTCCTCGAGTCGCGGTGGGATGATCCTGCAGTGCAGGCCCACGTGCGCGCCATCGCCGAGCAAGCAGACAAAGATATCAAGTCAGGTATTGATCTGGCGGTAGAAGTGAACCTAGATGAGGGAAGCGCAAGCGAAATACAGCACGCCGTGGTGGAAAACGTTAAATGGCAAATGGAGGCAGATCGCAAGGTTGGTGCGCTGAAGGGACTGCAGGGATACATGTGGCAGTTTGGGTACAAGAGCGGTGACTTGTGCGGCGTGATGTTCGCCGATGCGGTCGAGGCGATCAAGCAGTGGGTGCGGACCGGCCGCAAAGTGTACATCTACTCTTCGGGCAGTGTGGAGGCGCAAAAGTTGATATTTGGCTATAGCGACCATGGCGATCTGCTTGGGTACATCTCTGGGCATTACGACACCAAAATCGGTTCCAAGGTCGAGAGCACCAGTTACACGGCCATAACCAGCGACATCGGCATTGAACCCGAGCGGGTGCTGTTTGTGAGCGATAATATCCGCGAGATCCAGGCCGCCGATGCGGCCGGGCTGCAGACAGTGCTGTCGATCCGGCCGGGCAATGCGCCAGTTGCTCCGCACGCCTTTGCCGTGTCTTCAGATTTTACTACAATTCCACACTAAACAAAGCTATGTCCAATGCTCAGGCACATCCTGAAACAGCCAGCTCGTCAGCCTTTTCGTTGCCCAAGATGCCCATGTGGCCACGGACGTGGAAGAAGCGTATGCGACCATTTCGCGCCCGAATCAGGTCTAAAGTCGGCTTGATGATGTCCTGGTTATCGACAGGCTTTCCAGTGCTGCCCACCCAGTTGTTGCGTTCCCACTTGTGAAACCAGTTGGTCAGGCAATTGATGCTGTACATGGAGTCGGTGTAGATGTGCAGCTGCTTGGCGGATCCCTCGGTCTTTTCAATTGCGCGCTGGATAGCAGTTAGCTCGGCGCGCTGGTTGGTCTGACGAGTGCCCTGCAGCGGCTCAGAGATGTTTCGCGGATCGTTTTCGCCGAAATACACGCCAACGCCAGCGCACGCATCTTTTCGGCCGTTTTTAGAGCTGGCGCCATCTGTATACACAATTATTGCATCGTCCAGTTCGCCCGCTGCCGGCGCGGGTGGTGAAGACAGCTGTGGCTTCTCATGAACAGCCAGCTTTCTCGCGTAGGGTGTGGGTTGCAGGCGTGTCGACACGTTCTTCACTCGGCCGTTGACAAATTGCGTTGCTTCGTCAAGCAGATTGAACTTTTTGAACACGGCGCCAGCATAGCCCTGCGTCATTGTCTTGCATTCGTCCCACGACCGGTACACGCCGGGCTGGCGACCAACACGAACGGCATAGTAGTACTCCTTGGACGACAGCCGCGGCATAAGTGTATAGATATTCCTTTTAACGGCTGAAGAAAAGGAGAGAAAATGTGTTGTTTTAGAATGGCGCGGTTTCGAGCCACTTCGCCTCTTCGGGAGTCGACTCTCTGTCCAGCGCCTTGTTACGCGACGGGAACCGACCAAAGTCCCGGATCACGTCGCGATGCAGCTTGGCGTACTCGCCAAACCCATTGTTCTTTGCGTCCTCGTCCGGTGCATCGAGCTTCTCGGCCAGCTCCGAGTACATTTGCACACTCAGGTCCTGGGCCTCCATGTCCTCGGCATGCATAAGCGGCATGTACACAAACGACCGCTTGACCAGCCGCAGCTGTTCGTGGAACTTGCGCCGCACCATGTACATGGCCAGCGACCGCGCAATCTGGTCACCCGCGTAGGCGCGCGCCTGCCCGCGATACATGTTGCGACCCATTTGATCCAGCAGGATGATGAGCGCCAGCGTGCCGTCGGCGGTTTCCTTGGCGTTGTCGACGTGCTCTCGCGTCGAAATCACCTGCGAGTAGATGGGCGCAAACCTCTCCTTGATCTCGCTGTCGATGGCCTCGGTCGGCTGGAACCACCACTTTTGGAAGCTGACTTTGCCTTCATCGTGCAGTCTGTCAGACTCGCCAAACCAGAACGTGTTGATGCGGTCAAGAACCTCGTGTGACTCGGCCTTGGTCGTGTAGCCGCGCGCCGACAGGGTGAACACCCTCCGTGTTAAGAGTGTGCGAATCATTTCTGGAAATGTGGCAGAATAATAATTGAAGTAGAAGCAAAGAACGATTTTTTTGCACTCTTGACTCGGCGCCACCAACACCACCGCATCACGCTAAGCTGAAAATGCGTCACCTGACTGATCTGCCTAATCGCGGGATGTGCGGGTTGATTCACGCATGTCGTCCGCTGGCTCGAGAAGATGAGCGTGGCATGCTCGCCGACATTGCTGGTTGAAAACGAGCGCTTTGGCAGATCCAGTGCGCGCGAAGATGTGTTAAAATTTTATTTGAAAATAACGAGCTGCCCAGTTTCGCGGTTAAAATGCGCCTAAAATCGCGGTACGGCGGTTTAGCAGCAGCACATCTCCAGGCACTCGCCACAGCAGCAGCCTGCTAGCAAACCCATACACATTCCAGCCCCCGCTCCGCCCGACGAATGGTGCTGGCGCTCCTGCTTCTGCACGTATACTACTTGTGGCGCCGGCTGCGGCTGGTATCCCTGCGGTCCGCCATAGTATCCGCCCTGCTGCCCATATGGCTGCTGCCCGTATTGCTGCCCGTATTGGCTCTGCTGCGCGTACCCTTGGTTATAGTTGTTGTACCCCATCTCTTCTTATCGCAAAGTGTCAAGAAAAGTATACTAAAGAGAAGGTGAAATTGCCCTCCCGCACTCTGCCAAGAGATATACGGGGAACAAGGCACACGTGGCTGGCTGCGCGCAGTAGATATTTCATTGTTCAAGCTTTAGGCGTGTGAAAACCACATGTCATTTTTTGGCATTCCGAGCGTCGGATGACTGGTTTATACTCCGACACGCTGGGCATGCTTCAGCAGAGCCAGTCCAGACACAGCACGGCCATACAAAGTCCGCACAGCCACTCACCGCAGCCATAGCAGCCGCGGCGGTGGTATCTGCGACGATGGTAGTGCCGGTGGTGATGATACCTGCGGGTACCAGCCGGAACGCGTCTTCTCATCATATTTGGAATTGTATAAAGCGCCTAAACAGTTTACAGAAATATATTTGGACGCAAGAGAGAACAGCTTTCGATTGCGCTTGCCCGATGGCTGTTGATGGACGCCAAGCTATTTTGCATAAAGCTAGCTGTCCAACAGTCGCACACATATTGGGTTAGGCATTTATGGCGATTTAGGCTTTAGTGAATTTTCTCTTGGCAGGTCACGATGGCCATTGCAATCCATTGGCTGCGCCATTTTATCGGCGGTGGTTTTGCCTGGCAAAATTGCTGTCACGTTGTATCGCGGGAACTTCAGTCAAATAGCTGCGACAGTTCCAGATTTACACTTCGTTCAGTAGATATTCCTCGCCTTAGCGACACATTTTACGAGGCTAATCCGGCATTATTGGCGCACAGGGTCCGGATTACAGCATCTTTCTGATTGCGGGCTTGGCCAGAAGTAAGAAAAACCACGCTTGAAAAATGCATAGATATCGCGAAAATTGCGGCGTCTGGAAAAGGCAGCCGTTCGCAGTAATTTGTGCTAAAGCGCAATGGAGTTGAGAAGTACTAGACACGCCGAATACTTTTATTCTAAGCTAGCAGCATCCCGCATAGTATGTACTATAAACTCCAGCTCTTAAAAGTCCGGATAAGCGATGTCTATACGTGTACCAATTGGATGTGCGTTGCGTGTTGTGCTGACGCTGTTGGCAATTACACATTTGGTGCAAGGCTACCAAGATTTAGAGCTGGTTCCAGGAAGATACTACTCGGCTGACGAATCGCAGCGTGCACACACATTGATACGGCGATACATGCGGTACTCAACAGCAGCATCATCCTTCGTGGATATGTCAGTTGGATGGGCGGCATGTGGAGAAGCATGCGTGAGCCCGGATGTGCATGATGTGATGCTGAATCTAACCTGGCATGTGGACATGCCGCTGAGCGACGGATTCGTTGCCGTGCATCATCGGAGTCGAGAGATAGTGGTAGCCTGGGCCGCTACCCACCGGTACCGAGCACTAGTAACCGACTTGGCCGTGTTTCCGCTGCCCTATATCCCGGGCGCCAGCACTGGGGTGCACGGCGGCTTTTTGGACTCGGTCCGCGGCGTCATTGGTTCTGTGAAAGAGCACCTGGAGCTGCTTATGCGCGACTATCCCAACTATACTGTGATTTTTACCGGTCACTCAAAGGGTGGTGCTGAGGCTGCGCTCAGCGCGCTCGATCTGGTGCGCACTGTTGACGGACTACGCCAGCGCATCCGCGTGTGGACTTTTGGCCAGCCACGTGTAGGCGACGCGCAATTTGCCGCGCTCTACAATCAACAGCTGGGCGCAGTCACATATCGGGTTACTAGCGCCGCCGATCCCGTGGTGGTAATGCCACCGCAGTTTCTTTTTGACTACTGCCACCACGGCAACGAGGTGTGGCTGATGAACGAAGCGGGCGATATGTATGTTGGCCGCAACTACACTGGATGTAGCGAGGATCCACTTGCCAGCAGTTCAGTCGATTTCTATGATCGGACAATCCGGTGGCACAAAAACTACCTGGGTCTGCCGCCGCTCGACCACGCGACAGCTGTGTTTAGTTGGTAAGCGAAGCGCCTTTAATCGAGTACTTGGGCTGAAACTGCTTCACACATGTTCGACAGGATCTGCCAACCCCGAAAGGGGCAATTATGCACATGAAGGCTTGGCAGTCGCCGATCAGGAACAGGTTGGCACAGCCGGGGGGACGATCGAATGCCCCCGATTCGCCATGCCAGCGCTGTGCGCTTGCATGTGGCATTCCAGAAGCCGTTTGTCGCAAAGTTGTGGAAGGATAGTTTTCCTCCTTTTCATAGAAAAATAGGTGGATCTATTGTCGAGGGTAGTCGGCGCAGCGAGCTGCCCGATTTGCTTTTAGAAAAAAAGAGCTACAAAGAAAGATGGCGTGGGTGGAGCAGGCAAATATAGCCCGGCTGCTGGCAGTGCCCGATTCGTGCATGCAACTCCAAAATAGCATTTCAAGTCAAGATCTCCACAGCAGGCCCAAGCGATGTGCAGCGAGAGAAGCTTCCATGGCCGAAACTCACTCTTTCTTATTCTCTGTGCGCGCCGGTCGACTTTCTTCTTCTCCACAGCGCCCCTCAGTCATTCACCTGTTTCATCCCGTCGCCGACGCCCCCCAACTAGCCCCCTATCGCCGCTCACAGACGTGTAGCTCGCTTGCATAATTTACAAGCAGAAGGTAAGCGTCCATTCACGCAAGTACGCTTTGCGGTAACACCACCTTGCCGCGTTCTCACGGCAGATATACTGGCACACGATATGTCGCTCCTCTACATATAATGGATTCCGCAATTGGTTGTCGTGCATCTGGCGATCAGAGCCGGCTCGGCAGAGTTCGTCTTTCCGCCGGTCCGCAAACAGGGGGCGGTCGATATGCCGCAGTAATACAAAGACCGCCACTGGGTCACCTGGTTACCACTCCGCCCGCAATTCATGCAGAATAGCATGCGCGATAAACATTGCTGGCGCAGAGAACATTCCGGGTCTTCCGGCCCGGTCGCCGAGCATGAACGCGCCAAGGCGATTGCCAGTGTTGTGCAGCGAATGGCAGGCGCTCCCAATCATGCTCCAGCAAGCCAAGCGGGTCCGAATAATTGCGCGTCTACTGCATCCAGTGTTGCGCTTGTTCGGGGCGTGTCGTGTCACAAGCCGTGCAGTAGCAGCGAAGCGTGCAAGCATGCGCTAGCGCTTGTGCGAATTGCGTCCTCCCCAACTCAAGCCACGTTTGCTGTTGCCACGTCTGCGATTGCCCGCTCGCGCCCGTCCCATGTCCCATTCTCCCGGCCTTGCCCATCGCACAAAACAGGACTGGCCGGCTGCCCTTTAAATACCCGTCGCATGGTCCGGCCTGAAGCGTAAACCCGGACATACTCTTTGCTTCCACACTTTTTTTTTTGGCTTTTTACACAGGTCCGTTTCTCCCTAATCGCCCCTTTCCGCGTGTGCTTACTTCTCCACTGCGCGCCTGTATCTGCGACACGGCTTTGACGCAATAGCCGCCTTCCAGAGCTCGCTCGACTCGCTCCGCTTATTCTCTCCAGCAGCTTCCGCGCAAGCGAGGTACGTTCTCTACCGGTTGTGTGTCTATTGTTGGCCCGATCCACACTTTGGTCGACGTCATTCTGCATCCAGCCCGTTTCCACGCTCCCTCAACCTCACAGCGTTCCCATTTCTCCCCTGCCATCCACTTCTCAGCACATAACAGCTTGCGGGCTCCATAAATATCAAGCCTGGCACTGTGCTACTTTATTTTTCTTTTCCTTTTGCGCGACAACAATCGCAGACTGCCGTATTCTCTTTTGCCACAGCAAACACGCAGGACAATTAACAGCACTCAAGGTCGCTTTTCTGTCTTTGCTTGCAACCGTAGGCGCTCGACCAGAACCAATAACCACACACCCACGTCACGCGCGGCATCGTGCACAAACCGCATAACTCCGCCCAGCAGTCTGCCAGCGGACCTTGTGCTACGCCTATTGTTTTGCTTGCGTAACCCGAACGTTCTTGACAACAGCAGCACAATGGCGCCGCATGCCACCGAGGCCGCGCCGGCGACAGAGCGTGTTGTGCGCGACGATCCTCGGCACCCGCTCTATCTCGGCACATGGAAGCGGCCAAAGAAGGCCAATGTCAGAGACTTTGTCCACGACGACTTTGAAGAGCCGCATCTCAAGCGCAAGAAGGCCATTCTGGCCAAGCACCCCGAGGTGCGCGACCTGTATGGAAACGAGCCGCTGACGGCAGTTATTGGTGCCATTGCGACCGCTGTGCAGCTGATGACGGCCTACAAGGTCGGCTGTGTGTGGACCGGCCTGCACTGGTCTGTCGTAGTTGCGATTGCGTATCTAGTTGGAGGCACGATCTCGGCGCTGTACGGCGTTATTATCCACGAGGCGGGCCACAACCTCGTGTTCAAGCGGCCGCTATTTAATCGGCTGACTGGGCTTATGGTTAATGTGCCAATGGCCGTTCCGATTTCGCAGTCGTTCCGTAGATACCACTTGGAACACCACCAGTTCCAGGGCGTCGAAGGCAAGGACCCTGATCTGCCCTTGGATGCTGAGGTGCAGTACATCCACAACAACCCGTTCCTGAAGACGTTGTGGGTGTTTTGCTACAGCGCAATGTACGTGCTGCGCGGCATGGCGATGAAGAAGACGCCGCAGCGCTGGGAGGTGATCAACTTGGTGTTTATTGTCTGCGCCGACATTCTCATCGCTCGGTACATGTCGATCCGCTCGCTGGCGTATCTGGGTCTCTCGGTATTCTTTGGCTACGGAATGCACCCGGGTGCCGCGCACTTTATCCAGGAGCACTACATATTCCGCGACGGCCAAGAGACGTACTCGTACTATGGCACCGGCAACATCTTTTATCTGAACATTGGGCTGCACAACGAGCACCATGATTTCCCGCAGATTCCCTGGACGCGCATTTACAAGCTCCGTCGGATCGCTACCGAGTTCTACGACCCGCTGTATGCGCACACCTCGTGGATCGGCGTCATCTTCCTGTTCATTACCTCGCCGATGCAGGGACCACAGGCGCGGCTGGTGCGCATGTACAAGGCGCACTTGTCGGGTCGCCGCGAGTACAAGGTGCCGACGGAGGAGCCGGCGAAACCCGGCATCAGCAAACGTCGCGACTCGGTTATTTCCTCGGCCAAGGCATGAGCTTGCTGACGGGGCTGCGCAAACGGAGCATATCGCCTTGGGCTTCTCCCATCTGCTCTTGAAAAAGACTGCCGAAAGGCTAGAGAACCTTCTCGTCGGCCATTTCACACCCCGCCAGCACGACCTGTGCTGTATATGTTGTTTTGTACCTTTCCCGCTTCTGCTCCAAACTTTTTCCCTATACTTTCTATTCTCAACAAACAAACACCCTTGTAAAAAATCTCTGACGCGTTAGTCGGTGGGCTGGAAAATAAATCCCACCAGGCTCTTGTACGCTGCTTCGAGATCGTCGTTCACGATCTTGATATCGCACGAGCCCGACTGGTTGCCATACTCGAGCTCGCTCTTGGCGGCCTGTAGCCGCTTCAGAATGCTGGCCTCGTCATCAGTGCCACGGCTGCGCAGGCGCTTCTCCAGCTCCTCCTCGGACGGCGGCGCAACAAAGATAAACCGGGCGCCCAGATCGGTTTTCTTGACCGACTTCACGCCCTGGACATCGATGTCCAGAATGCACGTCTTGCCGGCGTCAGCCACGTCCTTGACAGCGCGGATCGTGGTGCCATACATGTTTCCGGAGAACTCTGCGTGCTCGATAAACTCGTTGCGGCCGACAGCGGCCACAAACTCGTCGCGCGTCAGGAAATGGTAGTCCTTGCCGTCAACCTCGCCGGCGCGCGGGTTGCGCGTGGTGTTGGACACGCTGAACCCGAATTCTGCAGGATGCTCGGCGAATAGCCGCTTCAGCAGCGTGCTTTTGCCGGTCCCCGAGGGCCCGAATACAACGACGGGTCGCTTGCTGGCAGCGGTGGCAGCGCTCATAGTTGACAGTGCACGGATGAAAGGTTGGCTCAGACGAGATGCAAAAGGCATTAACGAGAAAAAGCAGAAGCAACCCGGAGACCGGTGGAATTCAACTTGCACACGGTCCCAACAGGAGAAAGGTGGATCTGATCACGCTGATTATTCGAGAGATGTTGATGACAAGCGCCTGTCAATAGCCAGCCCAAATTGGACATCCTCTTTTTCGCAGCCGTACAGTCGAATTTTATTTTTGCGTGCGTATCTGGAGTGTATGCGATGGATGCGGCAAAGGGAAAGGCGGGGCGTTGCTGGGAGCTGCGGAGAGAGAGTTATTCTCGGCTGGGTGGCCGTTTGTCGGTCGGTGGGCGCATCCATCGCGCGTAAGGCGGAAAGGATGCATTCGCGGATGGATGCAGATGCACGGTGGTGATAAGCTGCTGTTCTGGCAGCCGAGAGGGCAGAGTCTGCATCCCTGGCAGATTCATGAGTTTCGAATTCGAAGTGAGGGATTTGCACCGCCAATTCAAATCCCACGAAGCTGCATTGAGGCCCTATGCCAAAAAGGCCGCGGGTCGCAGTCTGCAGAGCCAATGCCACTAGCCGACTAGACGCTATAGTACCGACTGTGGGCCCGCCCCCTGCCTGCCGCATCGCTTAAACAGGACTCACATTTGCGCTTGTCACGTTACTAACTTCGCCTGCTTGCTTGCTTGCTTACCCTGTTTACTAGACTG
>JANBPA010000345.1:0-11206 GCA_027575275.1 Coemansia sp. RSA 2711
AATGGCATGCAGACAGCGCCCAAAACAGGGTCTAGCAGTGCGCTCAAGCGGCCAGAGTCGATCCGGCGAGCCAGTTGTAATCTGTCCCATAGTCTGGCTTGGTCTAGATCGTGCTAATCATCCCGCCCGGCAGCGACAGCAGCGGTGGCCCTTCAAGTGTGGTTATATCGCCATTTGTCATATCCACTTGCGAATTTTAGCTAACCTTGCGTCCTGACGTGTATGTTACTACGCGCGAGGCCAGGGATACTCATACAATCTACACCAGCACCGTCGCTCATATACTATCGCAGTTCACACCGCAATTCAAGGCAGCAACAAATGGCATCGCTAGAGGCGCCGAGCAGTGAGCGCAAGGCAGAGCTTGCCCAGAGTTTGGGCCAGGTGCGCGCGATAGTACAGCGCAGCCCGAATGCCAGTGGGCGCCTGGTTGCGGTTAGCAAGTATAAGTCGGCGTCAGATATTATGGCCGCATACGAAGCTGGGCAGCGGCACTTTGGCGAGAACTACGTGCAGGAGCTGTGCGACAAGGCGTCAGTGCTGCCGGCAGACATCAGATGGCACTTTATCGGTCGCCTGCAAAGCAACAAGTGCAAGGCGCTGGCCGGGATACCGAATCTGTGGGCAGTGGAGACCATCGACAGCGCGGCAAAGGCGCACAAGCTTAATGACGCCTGGACCAGTGCTGGCAACCAAACTCCACTTCACGTGTTTGTGCAAGTCAACACCAGCAACGAGGAAAGCAAGGGCGGCGTGGAGCAGCGGGAGGTTGAAGGCGTAGTGCGGGAAATCGCCGGAGCGTGTTCTGGACTGTATCTCAAGGGTCTGATGACAATCGGGTCGGTTGAGGGTTCGAACCAACGCCCGAATCCCGATTTCCTGGCGATGGTGGCACTGCGCGACGCGATCAAGCAGAATGCTGGCATTGACTTGGAGCTGAGCATGGGTATGTCGGACGACTTTGAGCACGCCCTGGAGCTGGGTGCTACCAATGTGCGCGTGGGATCAAAGATCTTTGGCACCCGTCCGCCGAAAGCCTCGGCGACTTCAACTTAGCACTGGCAATAAATATCTTACGATGATTGCCCTCGGTTACGCGGCCACCGTCACCCTATTGGCTTGGATGACGGTGGGCCGCAGCCGGCCGGCCCCAGTTCGGCACTTTCGATCCACTGGCGTAAGCGCAACCCCGGGTTGGGGGGTGGGAAATCGCGCCCATCGATAGCGCTTGTCGATTGTTCTTTGTGCGGTCGACGATGGCGACTCCTGGTGTTCGGCCTGTGGCCACCAATTCACGCCAGCTGCGTCCCTGTGCCAGGTTCTGCACGGAGCTGGCGAGCGGGGCCCGGATCAACCTCGCCTCAAAAAGGAATCGTTGTCGGCAATCGCCGGCCGTTGCCGCACGTGCAAAGCCGAGTTACACACGCCTGAAGGAAGGGAAGCCTCCCCCGTAGAAAGAGCGATTTGGTCCGCGCGCACCGGCATCCCCTGGCTTGCCTTTGCTTCTCACACTTTACAGCACAAAATTCTAAACCTGTGAATCCCATCGCCAGCAACACTATGGACCGCAATCCAAGGTAGGTATTGGCCAGACGGCGGATGCGTCGGTAGCAGCGCTGCCGGTGCGAGGAGACAGCAGCAGGAAGCCAGCCCAGACATCTATTTGATCCGACATCCATTTCATTCATCTATGCACGGCTGTGGTCGGGCGGCCCCAAGCCCGACTCTGAGCGCCAGCGCTCTCTGCCTTACCCGGGGCTGCCTCCAATGCACGGCCCTCTGCACTCCCTCTTTTCTCGCCTGCCGGCGCTGCGCCAATTTACGCCGAATCCTGGCTGAGCACGTCGGCATACATCGCAACGTGGCCAGCGGTTGACAGGCAACAAGTGGGATAAGGGGATAGCAGGTGCACATGATGCGCCTGCGGCGGACAATGAGCGCGACGCATGCAGGGGCCCAGCAGGACGAGGTTGACAGAGAACGACCCGTCTCTCTCGGCTGACATTGCGATGGCAGACCAATCTGCCTGTGATGGCCTGCGTGTACTTAAGCCCGGGCTTGCTCCGCGGTTGCTCCCGGACGGCGCTCTTCCCGTCTCGAATCATTTCCACTCCATTTATCTGTCTTTGCTGCTCTTCTTGCCGCCAAAGCTTGTATTCGGACGCTAACAGGCTAATCAACATCTCTGCTTTCCCTCGCCATGAACAAGGACGGCGGCTACTTTAGCACGACTATCCCGCTCAACACGGCCAAGGCGACTACGCCAGGCGTGCACGAGCCCGATGTGCCGTCGGTGCAGCCGACACCGCTCAAGCGCGTGGTGTCGGGCGCGGCGCTGAAGGAACTGCTTGCAGGTGGCGCCGGCGCACAACCCAAGACGCCGTCGCGCGAGGACACGGAGTTCCGGGCGTACTCGCACTCTGAGATTGCGCGCGATGTGGCCACGATCAAGAACTCGGTCGTCATGCATCTTACCGCAACGTTCCTGCGCACGCCAGCGAGCATGGACTCGGGACATGCGTATCTGGCCAGCGCGTTCTCGGTGCGCGATCGGCTGCTGCAGCGCTGGAACCTGACCAACGAGTACCACGACAAGATCAACGCCAAGCGCGTGTACTACATGTCGCTGGAGTTTCTGATCGGCCGCACGTTTGACAACGCGCTGCTTGCACTGCAGCTGCGCGACGAGTACGCCAAGGTGCTGGGCGACGTGGGGTTCCGGCTCGAGGACATCATCGACGAGGAGCGCGATGCGGCGCTGGGCAACGGCGGTCTGGGGCGGCTGGCGGCGTGCTACGTCGACTCGATGGCGTGCATGAACTATCCGGGCTGGGGCTATGGCCTCCGCTACCGCTACGGCATGTTCCAGCAGCAGATTATCAACGGGTACCAGGTCGAGGCGCCGGACTGCTGGCTCGACTCGCCGAACCCGTGGGAGTTTCCGCGCCCGGACGTGACGTATCCGGTAAAGTTCTACGGGCACTTGGTGCGCGATCCCGAGGTGCCGTACCGCTACAAATGGGAAAGCAACGTGGTGTACGACGCGATGGCGTTCGACGTGCCGGTGCCCGGCTACGGCACGGCCAATGTCGGCAACATCCGGCTGTGGAGCTGCAAGACCAATGGGCTGTTTGACCTCAACAAGTTCAACGCCGGCGATTACCACGGTGCAACAGGCGGCCAGGTCGCAGCGCAGATCCTAACGGACGTGCTGTACCCGAACGACAACACCAACGAGGGCAAGGAGCTGCGGCTGCGGCAGGAGTACCTGTTCTGCAGCGCAACACTGCAGGACATTATTGCGCGGTTCAAGCGCACCGGGCGGCCGCTGACGCAGCTGGCCGACATGGCGGCGATCCAGCTCAACGACACGCACCCGACCCTGGGCATTCCGGAGCTGATGCGCATCCTGATTGACGACGAGGGCCTGACGTGGGACGACGCGTGGTCAACGACGATCAAGACGTTTGCGTTTACCAACCACACGGTGCTGCCCGAAGCTATGGAGAAGTGGCCGGTGCCGATGCTGGACAAGATCCTGCCGCGGCACATGGGCATCATCTACGACATCAACCTGTTCTTCCTACAGAGTGTCGAGGAGCGCTTCCCGGGCGACCGCGAGCTGCTACGCAAGATTTCGATCATTGAGGAGAGCAGCCCGCAGCAGGTGCGCATGGCGTTCCTGGCGTGCGTCGGGTCGCACCGCGTCAACGGCGTAGCGGCCATCCACTCGGACATCATCAAGCAGACCATCTTCAGCGACTTTGTGCGTGTGCAGGGCGAGGACAAATTCATCAACAAGACGAATGGCGTCGCGCCGCGTCGCTGGATGAACGAGTGCAACCCCGACATGAGCGCGCTGATCACTGAGGCCGTCGGCGACCGCTCGTGGGTCACGGATCTGTCCAAGACGCGCGCGCTGGAGGCACGCGTCAACGACAGCGACTTCCGCCAGCGCTGGTGGGCTGCCAAGCAGAAGAACAAGCAGCGCCTGGCCGAGTACATCCTGGCCACTACCGGCATCCGCGTCAGCTCCGAGGCGCTGTTTGACGTGCAGGTCAAGCGCATCCACGAGTACAAGCGCCAGCTGATGAACATCCTCAGCGTCATCTATCGCTACCACTGCCTCAAGCAGATGACGCCGGCCGAGCGCGCGCGCGAGCTGCCGCGCGTGGTCATCTTTGCCGGCAAGGCCGCCGCCGGCTACTGGGTTGCCAAGCAGGTCATCAAGCTGATCAACTCGGTTGCCGAGGTCGTCAACAACGACGAGGAGATTGGCGATGTGCTCAAGGTTGTCTTTATTCCCGACTACAGTGTCACTGCCGCCGAGAACATCATCCCCGCCAGCGACATCTCGCAGCACATCTCGACTGCCGGTACTGAGGCCTCGGGCACGTCAAACATGAAGTTTGTGCTCAACGGCGGCATCATCCTGGGCACCGTCGATGGTGCCAACATTGAGATTGGCGAGGAAGTTGGCGAGGAGCAGATCTTCTTCTTTGGCTGTCTGGCGCACGAGGTTGCGGACTTCCGCCACTACCTGCGCTTCCACCAGCCCCAGCCGGACCCGGCGCTGCAGGCCGCGTTTGACATGATCCAGCGCAACACCTTTGGCGAGGCCCATCTCTTCCAGTCGCTGATCGACTCGGTTCTGCGCGGCGGCGACGTGTACCTGCTGTCGGTCGACTTCCCGTCGTACATTGAGGCCCACAAGGCCGTCGAGAACGCCTACCGCCAGCGCGACGACTGGATCACAAAGTCGATCCTGTCGGTGGCCCGCATGTCCAAGTTCTCATCCGACCGCTCCATCCAGGAGTACGCCGAGGAGGTCTGGAACATCGAGCCGGCCCCTGTCGGCAGCCAGTGCGTCTAAGCCCGCCCGCCTTTGTCTCGCTCCGGGCCAGCCATTTTCAATTATTCTCTGTTTTGAAGCTCGAGGGGGTTTGGGCCAAACAACCGTCTGTGGGCCCCCTCCAAATAAACTACCCAGTGTGTTTTTTGGGCAGAAGAAGCATCTCGAACATTTTCGGCTGGTGTCCGGACCAAGCTTGCGGGCGATAGGCTGAGTGGGGAAAGCAGACTCCAATTAGTCATCGCCAGTCCAGAGTGGCCCAGGCCGCCGCAGAACTAGACAGCACTAGAGACGCCACCGCGCCCGCCAGCGCACAAGCGCGCCCCGATAGTCGCTCTGGGACGCGCGACCCGGCTCTGCCGAAACAGGGGCAGAGCTGATTTTCCCGCAGTCACGCTTGTCTGCGATCGCGACCCGGCGGCTGGCCAATGGCGGCGCAGCGGCGCTCATGTGGAACGAGAGAGAGGCTGCATGACGAGTCTCCCGCCTTGGCGAGCCCGCAGAAAACTTTGCTTTAAAAGGCGGGCGTCAGGCGGGCCACGCGGCGCCGCCTTTCTCTTTTTCGCTTTCTGCTATTTCTGCCCACTTTCTCCCCCCGGAGCCGCTCTTTTTCATACACTTTTCTTTCTAATTCCTTTCGCACTGCGTTTCCAGTGCCTTGCGGTTGCCTGCCTTTCCAAGAGACCACGTAGTTTTTCTGGCTGCCTTTCTGCGCTTGCTGCTCCCAAGTCTTTTCTGTTCTTCTCTTGTCTTCCGCATCTGAATTGGTAGGGTAATTTCCTTCTCTCATTTGCGGACCCGGCGAATCTCGGGACACTTGCTAGACTCCACTCCCAGGCTTACACTTCTTTTACACGACACAGCGCTCTGCACTATGGAAGAGAACCGCGATTCGCAGCGACTCTCTGCGTCAGACCTGTGCAAAAGCAAGTGCGGCTTCTACGGAAGCAAAATGTACGACGGCTTTTGCTCGCAGTGCGCCAAGATGCACAACAGTAAGTACCGCCTCTTCCTCTTTCTCAGGCTGGGTGTCTCGCGCGCACCACCTGGTATCCTTGGCCCGCACTATACCAGCGCGGCCGGCGCTGGCAAGGTGGTGGGTTGTGCCCCGGGTCCTCTCCTCCACAGCTGCGCTTGTCCGCTGGCCGCGGCTTCTTATTGCCCCACGTGAGGCCGTAGATGTCCCGGCTGTCACCGCCGCCCGGCCTCCGGATTGTGGCCGCAAAACACTGCATATATTTGACCCCATCCAAATTTCCTGCCCTTGTGCGACCAAGAGTCACTTGCGTGGTTTACTAACTCTGTGCCGCGTTCTCATTCGCGCATCCGCCCCTCCTTTATTAGAAGCCAATCAGCCAGCGAGCGCCACGCCCACCGCCTCGACCGCCATCCAGACTCTGGCGCCCAGCTCTGCCGTTGAGTCTCCGGCAGCTGCGCCCGCGCCCATCGCTGCAGGCGCTGCAGACAATGCGCAGGGGCCCGCCGCCGCTTCCGCGTCGCCTGCTGTAAGCACCTCGGCTGCGTCCGCAGACTTGGAGCCGAGCACGCTTCCGCCAGCAGCCTGCGAAAACACGTCCATTTCGCTTCCTGTGTCGAGCACGCAGTCGCCACTGGCCCAGCTCTCGGGCGCTGCTGCGGGCGCACCGCTGTCGGCAATGCGGCTCAACAACAAAAAGAACCGTTGCGCCCATTGCAAGGTGCGCGTCCCGCTGCCCAAGCAGCTCATCAACCGGTGCAGCTGTACCTACTACTTCTGCGACAAGCACCGCTATCCCGACCAGCACAAGTGCGGGTTCGACTTTATGGCCCACGACCGCCTGAACCTGGAGAGAAGCAACCCGAAGCTAAACAGCAGACCAAAGGGTGGCCTGAGCTTTACCCGCATCGACTGAGACCGCGGCCGGGGTGAGGGGTCGGCCTGGGGGCGGGGGCTTCTTTGGCTGAACCAGAAGCTTCTCCTTTGCCGGCCCCGCCCAGACCCGTACTTTCCGCCCGCATCACGGTTCTCGCACCCACCAACCTACTGTTTCTATTCTTACCTGGGAGAACGCCTCGCTTGTGCGTGGGATGTGCCTCTGCGTGCAGCCGCCGGCGCTCGCTCTGTCTCTTTTAGTTTATTTTGTGCTTTTGGTTTCTTTGCATATTAAATGTTGTAAAAGTTTTGAAGACGCGCAGTGTCACATGCGCAACGGCGGCTCCGTCGACGATCGCCGCGCGCCTTTCGGCGCTGCGCCCAGGCCATCACGCCATGGATAAGCTCGTCCCATACTCACGCGATGGTCGGCGCTAAGGTCGTTAAATTCGGTTGCGATTAAAATCCGCCAAAATCAGCTTTCGGCAGCAGCTCGCGATTTATTTGCATTTTAATTTTTCACTTTAGCATCTGGAATTAACGACACATTCACGGGCGCGCTCGCAGATTTGCGCACATTCTGCAGTACATTTGACGCGAGCATAACCGACAAAATGGTATGTCGATACCGCCTCCTGTCACTCATGTTGCCAATTTGCGCAGCTACTAATTACTATGCGTGCTTGTGCGAGTGTAGAGCGAAGCCCATGGCACTAGGTTTGTATTAGCCTAAATACACACATTGAGTGCGGCGATTTGTGTATCTGCAGCGTGCTCAATAATGCGTTTGCTGAGAAGAGTGTAGAAGTCCCACGCGTCGACGGAGGGCGACTGCCATAGAAATCCCGACGACTAGGTCCATACACGTACGTATCTCACAGCACTATGTTACGCGTGGCTACAAGGAACAGCGATACTATGCACACACCACTTATTTGACGTTGGTTGGGCCACGCGGCAAATGACGGCCGATTTGCCATTATAGGACGTCGGGGCGGGCAGAGAGCGACCAACATCGGAGACTTCACGCCTTAGCGGTAACACACGGCCGTTGCCTACGTTTGGAGTGCGCGGCAATAACAGATCAGAAGGCGCGCCGGACACACGGACAATGCGCACCGGCAAAGTCAAGCGCCTGGAGCAGACTGGCCGGGGATATAAGGCGCTAGCTTTGGAACCCAGCTCGAGCCGGTCTTTGGGGATGGTCAATCCCCAGAATCGCGCGACTAGCGGCCTGTCGAGAGGACCGCTACGCGAGGCTGGATTGGGCACCCGGCAAGGTGATACACAGCTCGCGTTTGCTGACGTAGCCCGAGCGGCTGGCGCTCGAACGTCCAACGCGCTGCGAGCGACGAATGATGTCATGGAGATATATTCTGATCATAGCTCCGAGGAGGAGTCGGTGGCCAGCGGGCAGCTGCCAATGTCCAAAGCCAGCGACTCGCCAAGCAGCAACTCTGCAGAAACGTCTACCACGCCAGCCGCTTCAAACTTGACATTGCATTGTACAGCTGGCCCTTCGAAAAGCATTGCCAAGAAGATTGAGGGCTTTGGCCAGCCGTACCGCTCTCGACTCTCCAGCCTATCTAATCCTGACCCACAGCCAACCGCAGCGTCCATGGAGAATATTTTTCAAAGCGTCGCTACGAAGCATACTTCGCCGCTTACGGTTGTGGATCGAATGCGGCCAAAGCTAGGCAACGCCAACGACAGACAGTCTTCAAAGCAGACGGGAGCGAACACTGGCGATTCGCCGCCGTCCCCCCAGAGCGAGTCGTTTTCGTCGCACCGGTCTAAAATAGCGAGTGCGGAGGAATTTATAGCCATGCTCAATTTGCCTGCGCCGAGACGGCCGGCAGCTGCACTACGCAAGCAGAGTACTGGTCGTGGCGGCAGTGTGCGGTCGCCGGCAGCATCTCGTCGGCGCAACAGCGGCTCCTCAAAGCAGTCGCCGAGCGCCAGCATTCCGTCCAAAAAGCTACCACTGCTAGGCGTTCAGATCGGCAAATTCGTCCAGCTGGCCAGCGCCAGCTCCGCCAATGCGGCTGGCGCCAAACTGCAAATATGTATCCGGTACATGCAAAAGGGTCTGGATATAAGCGGTCTCCGAGACGGCGACGAATACATGAAGATCGGCTATAGTGACATTGAAGCGATTGAGCACAAGACGTGCGACGGACTGGCGGTTCTGCGGATTGTGCCGGCGGAGACGATTGAGAATCTGTTTGAAACCGACGTGTTCGATCCCAACAGTAGCGATTCGGGCCTAAAGGACATTTTTCTGTGCTTTCGACTGCAGACCAAGGGCGATGGCAATATTCTCTCACGGCTGGTGACGGTGTTTCAGGAAGATATCACCGTCGCACCCCTGGACCATAGCACGTACCGAACGTATGCGTACGAGCTGACCAAACCGCCGAGCATTGACCTGATATCGTCGTCTGATGAAGAGGGGCGAAACTATGCAAAGCGACAGCGAGGCGCGCCAAAGAACGCTGTTTCTGCAGCAGCTAGTTGGGATGCGACCAAAATAGCCACGCCCGACACATCGGGCTACTGGGCATCCATTAACAACGAGCCTCATGCAGTGCCACCTGCGCAAAGAAGCATAGGGACAGCCAGTGGTGAATTGAACGGCTCGGCAGCATACGGCAAGCGAAAGTCGCAGACGTCACTGTTCGACTCGGGATTCGAAACCAGTCCGCGCAGCGGTTCTGAGCGATACAAGCTGCGGAAAACTCTGGTCAACCATCCATCCGGGTTGGCATCAGCGCTTGCGTTTGACGATGACGACGATGATCTGGTTACCCAGTGCCGCGAGTTCCGCTGGGACGACCACACGTTGCGCTTTGAGTATCCGCGCGGCGGCCCCAAGCCGATATCGGTAACCGGCGCGGACATTTGCCGGCTGTACAAGGGCGAATTCCTCAACGACACGATTTTGGAGTTTTACGTGCGCTACATCGACGAGAACCTGCGCAAGAGCAATCCAGCGCTGCACAAGCAGTGCTTCTTCTTCAATACGTTTTTCTTCCGGAAGCTCTCGCAGCGCAGCAAGGCGACGGTCATCGACCCTGACAGCGACCCGATGGAGGCTGTCTACAAGCACCTGCAAAAGTGGACGGCCAGTGTGCAGCTCTTTGAGAAGCAGTACATCTTTGTGCCGATCAACGAGAACACGCACTGGTACCTGGCGATAATTGCTAATCCCGCGGCCCTGCTGTCCACTGCCGAAACCGCGGCACTTGCCGCCAAACTGCCGGAGCTACCATCCAAAGTAGAAGCACAGACGGTCGACAGCGACACTGAGATGAGAGAATCCGCGGACGGCAGGTTGGTCACCGGCAACATATCTGATGACGCTGATCTGGCGGAGAACCTGGGCAGCATCGGCGGCAACAGTCAAGGCGCGGCAGCAGCGCCGGAGCGCCAGTCCTCGCCTACTATTGACTTGCTGTCCAGCACTGAGGGCGCCTCCACTTCGCCCACAAAGGCGGCTGGCACGCGCGCGAAGGCGGCTGTCATTTCGATCGAGTTTATGGACAAGACAGTCGAGGTGCCCGAAGCCAAGTACCTCGATCCTGTGGAAACGCCGAGCATAATCATATTCGACTCACTTGGCAACCGACACCAGCCGACATTTGGGCTGCTCCGCGGCTATATGCGCGCAGAGGCCATGTCAAGACACAACGTCGATCTGTCAGAGGTACAGCAGGTTGGCAAGTACGCCAAAGTGCCGCTGCAAAACAACTTTTGCGACTGCGGGGTTTACCTGCTGCAGTACATTGAGGAGTTTATCAAGGACCCGGTTGCATTCATGGCCTTGGCTCTAAGTGGCATCAGCCTGCGCGACATGTTTACATCAGTAGATATGGAGCAGAAGCGCCTTGATATTCTCGGGCTGGCAACCAGTCTTGCTGAAGAGCACAAGCGCCTTTGTGCCGAACAGCCAACCGCGGATGCCGGCGAAACGACCGAAACCCAACCGAGCGATAGCAGCCCGCAACGAGCTGACATAATGGCAGACGACACAAGCGAACACAGCGATACTTCCAAAATTGCAAAGCTGCTATCAGAGATCACAAGCGACCCAGCGGATTCTCCTTCAGTCGACATTGTTCTGGCTCCGCCAGACGAGTAGTTTGCAGCGCTCGCGTCCAAATCCATGTATTGCTAAATCAAATAAACAATGCCTTGACGGCCTTCTTGTCCAGCTTGCCCATGAGGTTTCGTGGAAGCGTATCGACGGTTCTCAGCAACTTTGGCGCTTTGTAGCGGGCTATACGCTCGTAGCACCACGGCTTTAGCTCGGCTATTGTCAGCGACGCATCTGGCCGGAGAACCACTGCTGCGGCCACAGCCTCGCCCCATTCGTCGCTTGGAACCCCCACTACAGCTACATCGACAATGTCTGGATGCTCTAGCAGCTCGCGCTCAATCTCTAGCGCCGACAGCTTGAATCCGCCCGACTTGATAATATCCACGCTTTGGCGGCCCATGAT
>JANBPA010000346.1:0-12846 GCA_027575275.1 Coemansia sp. RSA 2711
GGCCGGCTGGAGCGCACGGCCGACGAGCGCACTGGCTGCGCCAGCGTGCAGGTCGTGGTGGCCAAGGAAACGCGCGCCGAGTGCATGCCCAGCTACAGCGAGTATGCGGTTAGCGAGCGGATAAGCAACATACAGGCGGCCGACTACAATTGGGCAGCGTGGCCGGCGCAGCTGCTGAGCATCTGCCCGGTGCGCCGGCCGGCCGCAGACTCGCAGAAGGACGATCCGCTGGTGCAGTGCGTGGTGACGTGGCACGCGGACGGCCTGGGGCTGCTTATCTCGGTCGACCACTCGATTGCCGATGGCGTGGGCATCGACATTCTGCTCAACCAGTGGGCTGGCGCGGCGCGCGCTGCAATCAGCTCCGCCCAGGACCCGGATCCGAAGCCGGAGTTGCCCGTGGACTTTGACCATGCGGCGCTGTATGCGGAGCTGCGCCACGAGCAGCCGCAGGCGGACTGGTTTGTGCGCCACGTCGACTCGGTGGATCTGGCGCAGGCGCCGGGCGAAACCGGCGCCATCATGGACAGCGACCCGAGGAGCCCGCGTGACGTGGAGCTGGCGCTGCGCGCAAACGTGCACGCGCTGCGAGTGACGCCCGCGGCGCTCGAGCGCCTGTACGCGGACACGTGTCCGGCGGACGCGCACGTCCCGGTGATCCGGCTGGCATACGCGCTAATGTGGCAGCGCTACACGGTGGCCGCGGCTCCGGCGCCGTCGGCAGACAGCCAATGCTTCCTCAACGTGATCCACAGCGCGCGGCATTTGGTTGGCCGGCCGCACTACATCGGCAACGCCGTGTGTCCGGTGTACATGCAGCAAACCAGCGCCCAGCTCCACGCGGCGGCCACCGGCCAGCTGGCGCAGACAATCGGCCGCCGCATGCACGCTGTGACCGCGCCGCAATGGCTGGCCGCCCTGCAAATGCTGCAGGACCCGCAGGCCTACGCAAAGTTCCTGACTGTGTTTGCCAACCCGCACGCCCGCCAGCTCACCGTGTCGAACATCTCCAGGCTGCGCTTCTTTGCCGCCGACTTTGGCTTTGGTCCGCCGGTCCACGCCACCGTCTACCCAATGCTGATCCCGGGCTTTGCCACATGGCTGCCGCTGGGCGCTTCCGGTGGCCTGCACATCCTTTGGAGCATGCCCGCCCAGGTTGCCGAGCGCCTGCGGAATGACAAGGTGCTCACGCGCTATGCCGATTTCCTCTTTTAGAATGCGGATCATTGTTTTTTTTGGTTCGCTTGTTCAATAAGACGCATACACTGATTGCCTCCTCCCAAATAGAGTGCATGTGGTTTGAAGGCCTTTTGCTGGCGAGCGCATAATAGATGCGGTGCAGGTATGTTTTGTGACGCTGCTCGTCTGATATTGGCCATATGTCGATATTATGCATGCAAACCCCCCAGATGCCGGGCGAATAATGGCGACGTGTGCTGCACGTAGCATGTGCACATGGGATGCACATTTCGTGCATGAGAAACATCCATATTTCAGCATCATCATTCAACTGACAAGCGTCTCCCATTTCAAGACTGCAAAGGAACACTGCCAATCCTCTTGCGCGTTAAATTAAAAAAAGTGTAGGTAGGATACAAAGATTAGAATAATAATTAGGGTTTTGGAAAAGAAAGAAAGAAACTATGGACAAAAGTGATGCGATTTTAAAATAAAGTGGTTTCTAGCGAATGCTGCGGTGCATGGACAGGTCGTACCACGGATGGTCATTAGATATATGGTCCAGCAGCTTTTCAAACGTCGGCTCCTCGATCGAGCAAAACGAGCACTCGTAGTTTTCCTGCGCAAAGCGCGTCGAGTCGTTGAGCACGCCCATGGGGTCGTCCAGCGCCGTCAAGCTGCTTTTGCGCCGCCCGCCATGGCTCTCCGACCGCATAAGCGTGTGCTCGTAGTAGAACGGCGGCGTTTTGTGGCCCCGCCGCCGCTGGTTTTGGTTGCGCTGCAGAAGCTGCGACTCGGGACAGCTCGTGCGCGCCGAGCCGTGCCCCGAGTCTGACATTGAAGAGCCCGGGATGCGGTGCTCGCCGGGGGGCTTGGCGCCGCCGCCAGTCAGTGCGGCCAGGGTGCCCGCCAGGCTGTCGTCGGAAGATTCCGTGCGGGCGCTGTTTATCGATGGCGTGCGGCTGTTGCTCCCAGGGTGTATGGAATTATCTGCCATTATCCTTGGGAAGGTGGTGTGAATGCAGAAATATAAAAGAAAAGACTACGAAACCCCACTATCGCTCGAATAAAAAAAAAAGAACGTGCGGGGGGAAAGAGTGATGTGGTGATTATAACTAGGCCTGGTACACCCCACAAAAAAGGAGCGTGAACCAAAGGTGAGAAGAAAAGAAAAAGAAATGGGAGCGTGAGGTGCTCTAATGTGAACAGGGGTGCCAGCAATAGTGGCTAAAAGTGAAATGATAAAAGAAAAGGGTCTCTTTTGAGTATTAGAAAAAAATTACACCAGAGAAAACGTCCCGCTCAAGCAAGAAGGGGAGAGGGGCCTACCCCTTTTTAAACACCAGCCAAGCTCAGGCGCATATACTGTCCGAAATTGCAACTGCCCCCTCTTCTGGAATCACGTGGCGGAGGCCTGTTTGGCACACATGCTGTATGATGTAATTTTCGCCCATGCAAAAAAAACCCCACCCAAAAAAAAAGGAGCTCCTCTTTTCGTGCCCCGATTCGATTATCGCTTCATTGTTTTATGCAGTCCCAGGAAAAAGAAAAGGAGGTTGAGTCCTGCCCTGCTTGCGTTTTTTTTGAGGCAGCAGTTCGTGTGCACCACAGCCGGTGCTGATCAAGCCTCCTTTTTTTCGCACACGCTCCTGACTGCCCGAGCCGAGCCCAGTCAGAGACAAAAAAAAAGGGATGCGGAGGTAGAGAGGCCTGCCCTTACGTCACTGGGAGACATGCTCCCGCTTATGCCAAGCAGGCCGGCTGTCCGGCGCCGGCTCACCAGTTGTCCGCCACGTGTCTGCGTCTCACCCAATTTGCTGGATGCGATCACGCCGGTTTTATTGGTGTCTATTTCGGTGCTCGCCACTTGCCCCACTTTCTTTTGGAGCATTTCCTTTTTTTATTGCGCAGTCCGGTGTAAAAATAGATTTGGGACGGTCTTTTATATTTTGTGGTTCACTGCGTAGCAGACAGTTTAATACAGCGAAAAATGGCAGTAATCAGCCATGTAATTGGCAGGGGAAAACCGCTGTTATTTCGTCATTGCGCTAAAAAAATGTATCAGCTATCAGGTCGCAATGATGGCGGGAAATATTGGGTAAGAAAAGCGCACATACGTCATGCCGGCAAGAAGCCGCTGCCGGAGCGTTTTCCATTTGCCACCACTTGCCGCTCAAACGCTCCCCAAGGCGCAGCATGCGCGTTTTCTGGCCCGCATGCTACGGCAAATGCACTATTCCCCGAGGCGGCGGCGGCGGTAACCATGACGTTATGTCTCTGGGCCTGTCGAAGATGGCCGTGGCAATTAGATCACGCCGATTAAATCGGGCGATGACGCTGTTTGAGCATGTGGGTGATCAACCGCCCGCGTGAGTCCAATTTTTCCTTCTATTTCTTTCTTAGGTTTTCTCGGCCTAAATTCCGCTCCCTCCTCTTTATTGCTTTCATTTTTTTCATACACTTTATATTCGCAAAGTTAACCGTCAAATCCAAACCCGCGCAATGAACCCTGAATAGTAAGAAATTGGCGCCATTTGAGCATTGTTAGAATCCTCATCGCGTTTCAGAAAAAGGTACTAAAGGATGGAATTCAGTTAAAGTGTAGCGACTATTTGTTCAAGCTGCTGCTTATCGGCGACTCTGGCGTGGGCAAGTCGTGTTTGCTGCTGCGGTTTGCCGACGACACATACACGGAAAGTTACATCTCGACGATCGGGGTGGATTTCAAAATCCGCACAATTGAGCTGGATGGGAAAACGGTGAAGCTGCAAATCTGGGACACGGCGGGGCAGGAGCGGTTCCGCACGATAACGTCGTCGTACTACCGCGGGGCGCACGGCATCATAGTGGTGTATGACGTGACGGACACGGACACGTTCTCGAATGTCAAGCAGTGGCTGCAGGAGATAGACCGGTATGCGTCGGAGGGGGTGAACAAGCTGCTGGTGGGGAACAAGAGCGACTTGGAGGATAAGCGGGCGGTGGACTTTACCGAGGCGCAGGAGTTTGCAAAGAGCCTGAACATATCGTTTTTGGAGACGTCGGCCAAGGACGCGACCAACGTGGAGAATGCGTTTTTGACGATGGCGAGGCAGATTAAGGACCGGATGGGCGCGTCGAATGTGCAGCAGCAGCAGCAGAAGCAGGTGAAGCTGTCGCAGATGCAGGATGTGCAGAGAACCAACTCTGGGTGCTGCTAAACTCCTTTCTATCTTTTCTATCCTTTTAAAGCCTAGTCCAAATTTCTATCCACAACTTTTTTTATCTGCTTATAGTAAACTTTGAGAGTCATCGAGGACATGGAATAGGTGGTAGTAGTTGTCGCTGTCGATTACGCCCACCTTGGTGTTGCAGGCAGAGCAGACGACCAGGCGAAACACGTCTTCGGCACGGCGGGCAGTTGATGATGCCAGCGGCTCGAGCAGTCCGCGTTTGCCAAACGTGTACAGCTCCTGGTCACGGACCTTGCAGTGGACCACGGACCGGGCGCGGTACTGGCCGGCAAAGCGTGTGTGGTGCTGGCACACCATGCATATCTGCGTGAAGCATCCGGGACAGGCCAGCACGGCGTCGGTGGCACCAGGATGTTCGCGACCAACCCACCGGGCGTCCTCCTCGTCCGCCTGCGCATCGTAAAACGGAGTGTCTTCAGAATGTGGTTCCATAATGCCACAATAGAACAAAATGTATTTACAAGAGTAGATTTGTTTCCTTTTAGAGCAACCTACAACTAGGAATATAAAAACATCTAATATTACAATTGTCCAATTGTAGGCGAAAGTATCAAACAAGTTATGGGGAGATGGGCCTCGTTTCATATTTTTAGCTTTTTGGATCTTTCGTGCCCCACTTTCTTTCTCTGGGAGTCGAGTCTAAATCGGGATCGTGGACGGCCGCCAAAGCTTGGAGCTGGTCGGATCTGCGGATAGAATCCCACGAGCGCAGGCACAACGACGCCCAGGCACCCGAGGCGCCGCCAGGGCATGCAGGCGCCAATACGTGGTCGCACAGATCCTCCACACACTGGTCGTAGGTCGGCGCACCCAAAAGGTCCGGATCAGCGGCAACAAGTCCGGGCTGCTGGCCAGTTGCGTACAGCGGACGCCTGTCGGCCCACAGGCAAATCGTGTCCGCAGCCGACTGCACCTCGGGCGGGCGTGTATAGGGCAGCAGCGTGACTCGGGCGACCCGGATACCCGTCGCGTCCTCGTACTGGCGCGCCACTTGTCCACGCACAGCGTCCGAGTGATCGTCGCACCGGGCCACAACATGCAGGCGGCAGCCACCAGACGATCCATCGCGTCCCGGCAGATCAGGCATGGTCAGCCCAGGGATCTTGTCGACCAGCCCGCAGGCCAGGCGCAGCAAACGGGCGACGCCCCGGTCAATCCGACATGTACCCTGCCAGTCCACCACAACCAATAGCTCGTCGCACACCTGCAGCAGCCACAGCGCCAGCTGCAAGCTATGCACACGCGTGGCCACCCGGGACGGCGGACGCGAGTCGCCGAACCGCCATTTGTCCGCGGCGCGCGCGCACAGCACCGGGGGCGCGTCCACAAGCACAACGCGCGCCCGCGTCACCCACGCGTCGACGCAGCGGGTGGCAGACGCATGCTGCGGGTGATGTGCGAGCCGCGAAAGCAACGTGGATTTGCCTGTGCCCGCGCGCCCAATGACGCCGACGCAGTGGCGCACGGAGAGCGGGCCCAGCTGGGAGCGCACCCGGGCGCCTTGCAGCTTGCCCTGCGCGCTGATCAGCGGCACGCGGGTGTGTCGGGGGTCGGCGGGAGCAGGGCTGGGTGCGGCTGGCCGGGGAACGGGCGCGACGGCTGGGGCTGTTGGTGTCGGTGTTGGTGCTGCTGTCGGTAGGGCGGACGGGCGCACCAGGAGCCGGGGCGCCGGCTCGGGCGGGTTGCGGGTTCGGCGGGAACCGCGTATGTGCAGTGGACTCGAGTCTCCCGGTCGTCGGACACCAGAACCAGGATCGAGCAGCAGCCGTCTGCGGTCCATTACGGATCAATGAGGGTTTTTTTGTTTTTGAATTGAAGGCACTTTGAACAGAAATATTGTATAATGATTTTCTTCTCCAAAAGCGAAGAACAAGCCAGCTGTAAATTCTGTGATCCCTCACACAACGGGAACGCGCCGACGACGGGCCTGAGCCTTGGCGGCCTTTTTGGCAGCCTTTTTGGCCTTGG
Source organism: Coemansia sp. RSA 2711 (assembly GCA_027575275.1). Lineage (NCBI taxonomy): Eukaryota > Fungi > Kickxellomycota > Kickxellomycetes > Kickxellales > Kickxellaceae > Coemansia > Coemansia sp. RSA 2711. The sequence continues at coordinate 6,381 of JANBPA010000346.1, forward strand.
CTTCGGTGTTGGCAAACCCGTCGTTGGCGTCGAGGTTCTCGAGGGCGTCGGCGATCTGCTGCCGATGCTCAGAGTCGTTGGATTCTGGCAGCTCGGCCTCCTCGGTCTCCTCAGCCTCGGATTCTACCGGCGTGGGCGCCAGACCGACCAGGCGCAGGGCCGTGTTGGCGACGAGCAGCGGCAGGCTGACGACCAGCACGCGGCGCATGCTGGGCGGCAGCACGGCGTAGGGGTTGATGACGCCGACGGTATTCAGCTGACCGCGACCCATATCGTCGCCCTCAACGCCCGAATCGTCGAGCTCAGCGGGCGGCGTGGGCGACTCGCCGCGCTGCATGCCGCTCTTCTGGCGTCTGCGCATCTGGCGACTCATCTGGCGCTGCGACTGCTCGCCGCGAACCCGCATGCGCGCGCCCTGGCCGGACGCCTCCAAATCGCGGATCCGCTGCTGCGCGCGCCAATACGACAGCGACTGGAACAAATACTGCATGCCCGAAACAAACAGCAGCAGCCCCACCAGCACAGCGCCAAAGCCGGGACGCCATCTCCGGTACAAGTAGCCGGTGCCGCGCCAAACGGGGACGCCGTTTTTGCGGAAAAAGTTGTAGCGCTTGCGCATCTCCGGCGAGCGCAGAATGTTGACCACCAGGCTGAGGCGCTGGAAGCGCTTGGACTCGGAGGCGCTTTGCGACGAGGACAGGCGGCTGAGCTTGTCGGGGTGGTACTTTTTGCTGAGCTGGCGGTAGGCGCGGTTGATCTCGGCCAGGTCGCTGGACGGCGAGATGCCGAGCAGGTCGTACCAGTCGGTGGTGGGCTCGTGCGTTTTGATGTCGTCGTAGAGCTCGAAGATCTCGTGGTCGAGCTTCTCCCAGGCGCGGGCCACGGCGGCAAGCAGGGCGAGCGCCAGGGCGAGGGCAAACAGGCGCATGGTATGTTGTGGGTAGACGGAGTGGACGAAAGGTAAGAGAGAAACAGAGAGAGATAAAGGGATAAACACATAGTAGCTGAAGCAGATTCCGCTGGAACTATGGGGAGACGTCACGAGCGGGGGAGATTCACGAAACAAGCAATTAGCTCGGATTTACTGTTTTTGCAAAAAAAACTTTTCGTTCCTTCTTCTGAGGTTTCACTTTGTCCAGGGGATAAGCTTGCAACAGGAGGCATGGGCGAGAAGCGCGGGCGCGACAGCGATGGCAGCGGCAGCAGCGACGAGGGGAGCACGTCGGACGGGTCGCTGGGGTCGAACGAGATCGTCAACGTGGACTTTGAGTTCTTCGACCCGATGGAGATCGACTTCCACGCAATGAAGCGGCTATTGCAGGCGGCGTTCGGCGACGACGCCGACATGTTTGACGTCAGCGGGCTGGTGGACCTGGTGATATCGCAGCGCGCGATTGGCTCGACGGTCAAGATGGACGGCGACGCGGACCCGTACGCGTTCCTCAGCGTGGTGGACTACCACGCGCAGCACGCGTGCGTGGCGCAGATGCGGCAGTACCTGGACAAGAAGGCCGGCAGACGGGCGGCCGAGCTTGCAGGGCTGCTGCAGGGGCGGCGCGTCGGGTGGCTGCTGAGCGAGCGCGTAATCAACATGCCGCCGCAGGTGGTGGTGCCGATGCTGCGCATGCTGCTCGAGGAGACCAAGCGCACGCCGGGCTTCGACTTTGAGTACTTTGTGCTGGTGTGTCCGATGTACCGCGAGGTGGCCGCCGAAGACGCGGACGAGGACGAAAAGGCGTTGGACGTGGATGCGTATGCGCACGCCGAGGACGAGTTCATCGAGGAGTTTGCGTGTTTAAAGTTCGACTACCGGTTCTCGCAGCTGCGGCGCGTGGCCGACGCGCGCAACTCGTTTGGCGACGCGGGGCTGGCGCCGTCGCGCCGCTGCCTGGTGCTGCCGCGGGCGCAGATGGGCGCGGTGGTGGCGCGGCTCGAGGAGGTGCTGGAGCTGTGAGCGGGGACGGAGAGATGCCGCGTGATCCGGCGATCTGATTCTTTGTCAAACTTTTTTTTTAATTCTCTGCCTAGAGAAAAACTCCCTCTTGGCGTAACGTATTAATTCTCGTATAGTACACGATACAATGACAGACGCATTCGTCGAAAACTTTGACCAGTCTTTGGCGGCGGCGTTTGGCGCGCTGGTCCGGGCAACCAAGGCGGCCGGCCGGCTCCCGGCCGACGTGGCGTTCCACCGCACGCTGGACGAGACCGTGGACCGGCGGCTGGCGCGCACCGGCGAGCGCGTGCTGCACGCGGCCAACGCGCTGTGGATGCAGGGTCGCGGCGACCCTGCGGCGCGCGCGATCGCGGGCGTGGATGACGTGGCGGTGACGCACGACGGCGCGTGGCAGACGGCGCCGGGGTTCCGCGCGGTGGTCGACGCCGTGGACACGCTGCTGGAGCGCATCGACGTCGGGCTGGACGCCGTGCTGAAGACCGACGCGCACCGGCACCGGACATCCGCCGCGGCCAAGCGCGTGGGCGCACAGAGCGCGCCGCTGGTGACCACGGTGCCGGGCGCGCGCGGCGATTTCCGGCTGGTGCACGCGCAGAACATGCCGCGGCCGCAGCTGGCGTTTGCCGACGCGGTTGACAACTCGCCCAGCACGCCGTTTGTGTGGAAGCTGCGCAGCAAGCCGCACGCGCGCGTGCCGCTGGACCACGGGCTGCCCAGCGCCGCCGTGGCCGCGACGCCGCTGGGCCGGCACCTGCACGCCCTGGGGATTGCGCGCCCCGACGGAGTCACGCCCCCAGGGTCCGGCGCCGCAACGCCTGTGTCGGGCGACGCGGGGCTGGCTGCGCTGCCGCACCCGTACGAGTTTGAGATCCGCAACCACGAGCCGCCCGCCTGGCTGCTCGACAGCGTCGTGCCGCAGGAGCCGCGCGCGTGGGACGCGACGCCGTTTGCGTTTGTCGACACGCGCGCGCAGCTGGACGCGATGCTGGCGCACCTGGACACGGCGCGCGAGGTGGCGATCGATCTGGAGCACCACGACTACCGCTCGTTCCAGGGCTTCACGTGTCTGGTGCAGCTGAGCACGCGCACGCACGACTTTGTGGTGGACGCGCTGGCGCTGCGCGCCGACCTGCACGAGCTCAACGCGATCACGGCCGACCCGGCGCGGCTCAAGGTGTTCCACGGCGCCGAGAGCGACATTGTGTGGCTGCAGCGCGACTTTGGCGTGTACGTGGTTGGCATGTTCGACACGTACCACGCGTCGCACGTGCTCAACATGCCGCACCATTCGCTGGCGCACCTGCTGGCCGAGTACTGCGGCGTGCGCGCCGACAAGCGCCTGCAGCTGGCCGACTGGCGCATCCGCCCGCTGCCGGCCGAGATGCTGGCGTACGCGCGCAGCGACACGCACTATCTGCTGTACGTGTGCGACCGCATGCGCGCCGAGCTGCTGGAGCGCGGCGCGCGGCTGGTGGGCACCAGCCTGGCCGACCCTGACGCCGCGCACTTTGGCGAGCTAGCCGGAATTGACCATGTGACCAGCGCCCTGCAGCCGCTCGAGCTTGTGCTGGCGCGGTCGCAGGCCACGGCGCTCAAGACGCACGTCAAGGAAGGGTACGACGCCGAGCACGGGCTGGGCGCCGGCGGTTGGGCGCGGCTGCTGCGCAAGTGGCGGCACGCGCTGGCGCCCGCGCAGCTGGCCGTGTTCCGCGCGTTGCACCAGTGGCGCGACTGCGTGGCGCGCGACGAGGACGAGTCTGTGCGCTACGTGCTGCCCAACCACATGCTGTTTACACTGGCCAGCAAGATGCCCGCCGAGCCCGCGCCGCTGCTGGCCGCCTGCCAGCCCACGCCGCCGCTGCTGCGCCTGCACGCCGCCGACGTCGCGCGACTGATTGCGCGTGCGCGCGCCCGCGCCGACGCGCGCCAGGCCGAGTTCCGCGACCTGGCCCAGGCCGCGCACGACGAGGCCATGCCGCCGCCCGTGCACACGCGCTTCACCGACCAGGACGAGCCGCCGGCTCAGCTATCAGCCGAGCCGGCTGCCGACGTGCTCACCGACGAGCTGCTCCGGGCGGCCCAGTCCCTGGCCAAGCCGCACGCGACGCTGTTTGGCTCGGCCCCGCACCCTGCGCCTGTGCCTGCCGCCTCGCCGGCCGCCGAGCGCGCCCGCCAGATTCGCGCCGGCCTGGTGCTCACCGTGGCTGCGCCTATCCGCGTCATTTCCGGCGCCGCCGAGCCCGAGTTCACGCTCGTCACGGCCAAGCGCGCCAAGCCCGCTCCTGCCGCTGCCGCTGTTGCGCCCAAGCCCGCCGTGATTCTCTCCGAGTCCTTCCAGTCGCCCCCAACTCGTGCCGCGCCCCCCGCCGCCGCCAAGCGCAAGTCCACTACCGAGGCCCTGGACCTGTCCGCCATCGATCTCTCCGACCACGAGTCCCGGAAATCGCCCGAGGCCCGGAAACCCCCCAAGCCCCGCAAGCGCACCCGCACCCAGTCCAGCAAGGAGCCGGCTCCTTCTGCTGCCGACGTCGAGGCGTACGATTACCGCCACGACGCCGTCGACGATGCCATTGGCGAGACCCGTGCTCCCCAGCCGTCCAAAAAGTCCAAAAAGAAGAAAGCCAACTTTGACCCCTATGCCGCCAAGGACACGTTCGACAAGCGTCCGAACCGCTCCCGCGTCAATAACAAGTCCGGCAACCGCTCGCTCTCTTACAAGAAAGCCTAAACGACCAATGAATGCTTTTTCCTCTTTTTTCGTGTTTAAAAGTCATGCTTACCAGCTTGTCTCAAGTCTGCTTATTCCCACTCTACAGTGCTTATTTTCGTTTCTTTCAGTCTTGTCCAAACCTCTCCTTGCAAAAGTCGCTTCTTTCCTTCCTTCCCTCTTTTTCTCTACATATACTATTAAAACTACTCTTAGGCTCTATTGGAAAAAAGAGAAAAAAACCATTATGGCCACTATTTCTATTTCTGTCCGCTGGTACTTGGACAACCAACCCTGCATCTGCATCGCAGATTCCAACTTGTCTGTCGCCAGATTTCTTGATGACACATTCGGGCAAAACACCATCCAATGCCTGGTTGCCGATGGCTGTTTCATCTACCCCCACAATGACCACATATGTGTTGCAAATCTAGCCGAGAAGCACCCACACTCTACATTCATCTTGTTTCCCATGTATATCGACATGAACGTCACCCACATAGACTTGGAAAATAACTCAAAAACAATAACCTTTCAGGTTGATGCAAGAGAAAGATCTGCCAACTTGGTTGTCCTTATTCGAAACGTGTTCAACATTTACTCCAGCAGGAGCTGCACGTTTACCTCAAACCTGCAACCCGACCTGCCACCAGAAGTTTACAACTATGTGTTTATCAATGCTCGCTTTACTCTTCAGGAAGTCCCTACAGCACACTGATTTTGCCTTTAACTAGCTTACCTGTAAGTAACATGTGGTGTGAACTCTATTCTTCTTTATTACATTCTATTCCAATAGATAGTACATTACTTTAATCTTCCTTAGTAATATACTTTAATTTATTTCTCCCCTCCATGGTGCTTATTTTTTCTTCCATTCTTTCCCAGGCATGGGCAGTCATGCTCCCCTTCTTTTCCTTCCCTTTCTTCCTATTCCTGTTTCTCCATTTTACCCTCCTTTATTCTAATAGCTAATTTACACTCTATACTAATTACTCCCAATGGCCTCCAACTATATTACTGTCAAGTGGTACTCGCACTCGCACCCACAGACCCTCTCATTTGACCCCACTCACTCTGTTGCCGACTTCCTCTCCCACAATCTAGCTCAGCTTCCCCAGGCTGACTGTCTGCTCGCCGACAACCACCTATACCCCCACAACCATAGTGAACTCATTGCTCAGCTGGTTCAGCGGCACCCTAGCGCCACATTCACTGTATTCCCCATTAAAATTGACTTGCTCATTACCCACATAGACTTGAATGCCCACTCTACCACCCAAACCGTATGGGTCGACATGAGAGAATCCTCCAATAACTTAGTCCTCTGGCTTAAAGAAACGTTCAATATTAATAGCAACATGCAATGCGCGTTTTTCTCAAATATGCAACATAACCTGCCGGCTGAAGTATATAACTACCAGTTTGATAATGCCCAGTTTACTCTCCAAGAAGTTGAACTAATCAAGCCTGCTCTCTAAACTGTCTCGGGTTTGTAAACCGCATTGGTAAATAACTATCTACTTTAATTTGGGCTTTGCAAATATGTGTAATTAATGATGTTACTAAATAAATCAATCGAGGTAAATGTCTTCAAACTATATGTATATCAATTGAATGCTTAACAGTATGTAATTCTAAATACTGCAAACGCAGAATTATACTTTTCTGCAACCCAGACGGAAAATAGCAGCGCCTCTATTTGAAAAATAATAATTTACATAAGTTCAGCATAACACGCCTTATACACTATTGCGTAATTATGATGTAAACAATTGCAAAAATGTAATGTAAATGTAATTTAT
>JANBPA010000348.1:0-12779 GCA_027575275.1 Coemansia sp. RSA 2711
GCGAGGCCGCATGGCCCAATGGATAAGGCGCTTGACTACGGATCAAGAGATTCCAGGTTCGAGTCCTGGTGTGGTCGCTTTTTTGCCGCTTTTTGCTTTGGTGCGCGTGACTTTTAAACGTTGGGCGGTGGCGCTGGGAAACTTTTTGCCTGTGAGAACAGCGCGGTGAGATTTCGCCGTTGTTGCTGCCGGCGGCTAAGCAGGAACCGAGCGAGGCATTTTCTCGTCAGGCCAATGGCCAGGCTGCATTTTGGGGAGTGGAAAACGGAGTACAAAACACACCAGCTCTGATTCCCGCTTTGGTGGGACCCTTTTTGCATCCACTTTCCCAGCATTTTTCTTTTCTGTGTTATTGAGTGATGGCAAAGCCCAAGATTTTGTGCCTGCATGGGTTCGGCGAGAGCGCCGAGCTGTTCAAGATCCGGACGCGCAACATCCGGGCGGTGGTGGGCGAGCACGCCGAGCTGGTATACCCGGACGGGCCCATCGACATTGGCAGCCTGCACATGACCACGGGCGACCTGGTGGACCCGGAGATAGCCAGCGAGTTCACCAACCTGGGCTGGTGGTGGATGCGGCGCGGGCGGTCGTTTGAGGCGCGCGGAATTGGCAAGACGCTAGATCTAATCGGCAAGCTGCTGACCGAGCAGGGCCCGTTCGACGGAATCGTGGGGTTCTCGCAGGGCGCGGCGCTGGCGATCGTCATCTGCGCATTGCTGGCCGGGCGCGAGGGCCCGCTGTCGCTGGGCGCGGTTGAGCATCCGCAGATGAAGTTTCTGCTGCTGGCGGGGGCGTTCCAGCTCGAGGTCCCCGAGTACGAGTACTTGTACCAGGGCGAGTTTGACGTGCCGAGCCTGCATATTGTCGGCGCGTATGATACGGTGGTGGAGCCCGAGCGGTCGAGACAGGTGCAGGGGTGCTTTGCGGCGCCCGAGGTGTTTGAGTTTGTCGGCGGCCACTTTATCCCGCAGTCGCCAAAGTGCGCCCGCATAGTGAGACGGTTTTTGGCCCCGTTCGTTGCCGGGCTGGATGCCGAGGACGCTGGCGCCGGCGCTGCTGTCGCTGAGCCGGCCGCTGGAGCTGTCGCTGCAACTGCGTAAGCAGATGCAGGCGTGGCGCACCCTTTTCGGAGAGTGGGAGCATGCTTCACGCCCTTCCCAGACCCGTAATTGCGTGGCTGGAAAGCCCACTTCTCTCAGAAGGGGAGCCAGGGCAAGCCACGCATTTTTTTGCTGTGTGCATTTGCTGCAGCATCGACAAAGGCAACTCGTGCCGCCTTTTTTTTCTTATCTCCTTCTCATTTCTTGTGTTTTCAAAAATATCCAATTCTCGGGGTTTTGCTAAAAAACGAGGTTTGAAAGGAAATACACAAGGTGGCACAAAAATGGTGGTGACAACTGGTGAGCAGGCAAAGCTGCGCATTCTGTGCTTGCATGGATACGAGCAGGATTCGTCTATATTTAGGACAAAGCTCCGGCAGCACATCGCCGGGCTGGCCGACGTTGCAGAATTTGGTAAGAAAGCCCAATAACAAATAACCATTGTAGCTAAAAATACACGCGATGGTGCTAAATATATATTTATTTAAGGCTAGTGTTTGTTGACGCGCCGAATGTGCTGCAGCCCTATGATATTGACGGAATGGACAATCTGAAGCGTGCAGCGGCTGTTCGGTCGGGCGAATCGCTGGACAGAACCATCAGGGGGTGGTACTGGCTGAAAAGCGCAGCGCCCGAGCAAGTGTGCGGGCTGGAGACCAGTGTTGAGTTCCTTGCATCGGTGCTGCGCGATAACGGACCGTTTGATGGCGTTTTGGGATTCTCACAAGGCAAGTGTCTGTCAAATTGGCCGATTGACAAGTGATATTTTAAGATCAGGACAATTGCTCATGTGAGCGGGGGGGGGTTTCTCCTCTTGTAGGCGGGCTGATGGCGGCGGTTCTGTGTGCGATGCTGGAAAATCGGGATTCGGCGCTGGACAGCGGGCATCCAGAGCTCAAGTTTGCGATTATTGCGTCGGGGTACAAGCTCGATGACTCCAGGTGGACGTACTTGTACGAGCAGCCGCTGCGCACGCCGTCGCTGCACATGTACGGGGTGCTGGACACGATGATCCACGTTAGCAAATCGATAGATCTTCGGCGCGCGTTTGCGCACTCTGTCGAGCTGAGCACGCTTGGAGCGTAAGTACTCTCTTAAAAATACGTCCCGTGTGGGATGGGGGTTTATATTTATTGCAGACTAATGTGTGGGTGCAGCTCACGTGTTTTTTGTTATTTGCATATAGGCATTTTGTGCCAAAGTCACCCATGGCAGTTGCGACGATGCGCGATTTTGTTGCGCAATATCGCTGATTAGCGCTTGGGGCTTTTGAACCGGGTCACAAAGAAATACATCGGCTGCCTGTGCTTTTTCGTCCCTTTCCTCTCCCCAAATCGCCGATCTCCAATGTTCAAAATATCTTACAAAAAAGAGCAAAACAGCGGGTTTCCCAGCGATTATCGCAATTTACCGGCCGGCATAATGATTGAGGGCCGAGAGAAAAGAAACGTAAAAACACTTTCTCCTCACACTCGCACATTGTGTAAAAAAAAAAAACAAATACGACGATCGCAGACGCGTCTCTTTTAAACAGTTTGCATATTGCCGATCCTCTTTCTCTCCCCTTTTTTTTTCACAGAAACGGATTATTTTTGTCTTGGCTGTAATGTTCAGATCTCTTGTTTTTGCTGCGTTGCAAATACAGTGAGACAAATTGTGTATCATCTTTGCATTGCAACTGTCACAAAAGGCAAAAAAGGATGGGCGGGTACGCTGCCCTGTCAGCTGAAACTATATGCACGGCTAACATCGTTTGTATTGTTGGAAGAAAATGCTCGCTCTCGGCAGAGAACAGCGTTCAAAAAAGAATGTTTTTTGGATTTATTACGTGAGCCAACAATGGTTGAGCATGCATTTTTTTATCTGTAGGATTTGCCCGAGCGATTTGCTGTAGATGCCCCTTTTTTTACAATGTTCCGGTAATTGGAGCGTTCTTAAAGCGCATTAATGAGTGAGAAAGGCCCTCAAATTCATGCAACTGGAGAATACGGTAGCGGACAAAGAGAGAATGAGCGGGAAGGGTCAGCAGGCAACAAGAGAAAAAAATTGAGAGCGCGGGTCAGATGAACGGAGGCACAATGGGACAGGGGCGAATGAGCCAATCCAGCGAAGCTCCTCCCGTTTATTATACTCAAAGAGGCACCCCTCTTCTCCCAGGAGCATATATTACGTTTGCGCATTTCCCTTCTCCCTCTTTCTTTTCGAGATCGCAGAGCAAATGCTAGCTGTTCTTTTCTCGAGTCATCTTTAAAAGGGGGTTTATAGTTAGCGGTATCTTCGAAGGATAAAAATAGGCAACAGAGGTGTTTTTTTCTGTCGTTTTTCTACATATTCATCAGCGCAAACAAAAAAACCCGACACTGGAGATAAACAGGTAAGTTTGAGGAGCGGCGCAAACCCATCAATTTTTTCCGGGCCAGCAGCAAGCAGACACAAATCAAGCGTGCAAATCCCCCAAATTGCCTTTTCATCGGAAAACGGTCCACCCGGTCCTCACTCGCCCCGCGTTGTTAGCTCACATTGGCGAGGGGAGGAGTGAGGAGCAGCGAAAAGCACAACAGTCTGCGATTGGCCGGACCGGTGGGGTTTGTTTTTTATCAGGAGTAATATTAGTGGTCGAGGGCTTGGCAGGCAACCCACCCCCCCTTGGGGTTTTTGTGTGTGGGTCTCGGAATAAGAATGAGGATTTTCCCGCCTTTCTCCCCCCTCCCTCGTCTTTTTGGGCGAGGCAAACAAAGGGGAGGAACGCCTCTTCCAATTTCGCAGAGGAATAAAAACGCCATTCGCGCACCCGGCAGGACCGGCAACGGGCGGTTTTCCCTTTTCCCTTGCGTTTCGTTCCCTCCTTTCCTTTTTTTTTTCACCTGTTATTTCCGCCATAACAACATTCATTTAGACTCAGCGTTGACCGCGAGCTAAACCATCATTTTTGGATCCTTCTGCTCACCCTGGACTGCGTCAATTCCCCTTTCTTGTTATACACAGCGTAGTTTGTTTTGCCATCCGCGCCATATTTTTGCCACAATCGCAGTTGACCTGGATTAGTAGCATAGCCGGCATACAGTTGACGATAGTAGATTCACTTGACAGACCCCACGTCCTCTCTAGTTTAGGCAGCAGCTCAGACTTTGGAGGTTCGGATCATTTGATAACACGAGTAGAAGGACCCCAAAACCCCTTGCATCCACGAATTTTAAAAGCAGCGTTGCATTCGATAGCGATGGCGTATCCGGGACAAAACTTTGTTCTGTTCGATGCGATGAACGGCGAGAACGGGCTGGGACCGGCGGCCGGGCAGCATCAGCATCAGCTGGCGATGGAGGGGCGCGACGCGGGACCGTCGTACTTTCTGAACACGCCGATGATGGGCAGCAGCATGTACAGCGTCAATCCGCTGCTGGTGGAGGCGCCGGTGTCGGCGACGCTGGCGGCGGCGGCGACGGGCGGGGCGGTGGGCGCGGAGGGCCGGCGGCGGTCGCCGACGCACGGGCGCTCGGGCTCGTCGGCGGCGGACCACGCGCAGCGGCGCGCGACGCACAACGCGATTGAGCGGGCGCGGCGCGAGTCGCTGAACGGGCAGTTCCAGGACCTGGCGTCGGCGGTTCCGTCGCTGATCCAGGTGCGGCGGCCGAGCAAGGCGACGATAGTCGAGAAGTCGCTGGACTACATCCGCACGTTCAAGAGCCATCTGGGCAGGCGCGACCAGTACATCAAGAAGCTGCAGCTGCGGAACCTGGCGCTGCGCGACGAGGTCAACCGGCTGCGGAGCCAGATGGGAATGGAGCCGCTGGCGGAGGCGTGCGAGCCGGCCAGCGAGAGCGACGAGGCCGAGGAGGTGTCGGACAGCAGCACCAGCAGGGAGGAGCCCGCGGATGCGGCAATGGCGGTCTCGGCGCCGGCAGTGGCGGTCTCGGCAGCAGCGATGGCGGTCTCGGCGCCGGCGCCGGCATCGCCGCCGCAGCTGACGTTGCTGCAGAAGCGGCGCCAGCAGAGCCTGGATCTGGGCAGCGTGGACGCGGCCGGGCCGCAGCAGGGCGCGGGCCGCGCCGAGCTGCGCGTGCGCACGAGCGCGTCGCCGGCGTCGGTGGGCTCGACGGCTGCGTCGTCGCAGTCGTCGCCGCTGATGCGCGGGTCGCCGCTGTCGGCGCCGCTGCTGTCGCAGCTGCCGAGCAACAGCTGCGAGCAGCAACAGCTGGCGCTGGCGCTGGCTGCAACCCACCAGAGCCAGCTGCAGAGCATTGCGCAGTTTGCCATGCCCATGAATCTGTCGCCGCTGCCGGCCTCGTCGATGGCCGGCTTTATGCCTGCGCCGCCAATCGACATGGGCAAGCTCTCCGACGTGTTTGCGTCGGCCGCCTCGATGCCGCCGGCCTCGGCTGTCATGTCGCTGGCGACTGACATTGCCGAAATGGGAACCCAGTACGGCGGCATCGCCCAATGATCCCCCCGGCCGACCTCCTTGACCATGATTTAAAAACGACATTTGGAACGACTCTAACGAACCCAAGGGGTGCCCCCTTTCCCTATGTGGGAAACACCCCGCTTTTAACGAACATACTTTGTGGAGCTTACTCTTTTCTGACTCATTTCCTTTCCACTGTATTTTTCTGTCATGTTCTAACGATTAAACAACAAAAAAAACCAAGCAATGTCTCTTTAACCACCTGTGCAACGTTTTTACAGATCCTCCATGGACATTTCCACGCAGCGCTGCACCTTGCGCTTATACCCCGCCCGGTCCTCGCGCCACATCTTGGCCGCATCGACGTTGGCCGGCGACTCGTCGTTCGGGCTGTTGAGCATAACCAAAACGCTCATCAATATGGTCTCGACCGTCTGCGCCGGGCTCCAGCGCTCGCTAATGTCCTCGTATCCGCTCGAGTCGTGCTCGGGGTTGTGCAGAATCGAAATGCACACGCGCCCGTCGTCGTACACGTTCGGGTGCCACATCTTCGACGTAAACCGCATCGAAGGCGGCGCAAACGGATAGTTGTGCGGGAACTTTAGCTGCGCCTTGAACATGCCGCCCTCAAAGTACGTGTCCGGCGGCCCAAACAGCGTGACTGACCACTACAGTAAATATGCAACAAGGCAGGGTTAGCTCCAGTTCTAGCATTCTCAACTGTCTATACCGCCGAAAAATATTTTAGATTGCAATATATATATACTTGCCTCGAATATGTTGTCGTCGTCCGCCAGCCCCACTGAAAACGACGAGCTATTGCTATTGCGCAACTCTACACTGTTTTCCTTGTCAACTTTGAGGATGAGCACATTGTTTCGATTGCGAAGAATGTCCAAATAAACTGTTTGATACTTGCCTTTGAGTTCCCGTTGCAGCTTTAGTGCTGCGGCTCTTGACTTTGCTCCGTCTTCCATTTGGGATAAACTGTGCTTGTCGTAGCTCAAGCTTCTTTAGCCTTGTAAAAGTATAGTATAATTGAGAGAGAAAAAAAAAGAGGAAAAAAATTCAAAAAGTGGAGTATGAAAGAGAGAAAAAAGACAAGCTTGGGAAAAGAGCCGGTTTTGAGCGAGGGGAGGTCTGCACGTGATTGGTTCCTATTTGCGGATCTAATTTTTTTTTGGAGAGACCTGCGTTTCCACATCTCGCAAGAAAAAAATATTCCGCAGTAAGCCATTTGCTTTTCCTCCGGTTGACCTTCGGGCCAAGCCGTCGTTTTTCTTGCTTTATCTCTCCGTTCCTCTCTTTTTTCCCCCCACCGGCTACTTTTTATTGCTCATATTCTTTTTTTCTCCTCCAGCTATTAGTGATGGTGGTTACTCGTGCATCCAGACGCAAGAGCCAGCAGGCTGCGACGGGCTCAATTGACACCACTGCGGTGGCGACGCCCGTCAAGCAGGCGTCGCCGGCACCACCGGCTACGCCCGCCAAACCCAAACGAACCAGAAGGGCCAGAAACCCCAAGGTGACTCCAGCCAAGCGCAAGTCAGGCAGCGTGGTGGTCGAGGTCGAAGTCGAGTCCAAGCGTATCAAGGAGGCGACGCCCGTGGACATTGCTTCCACGCATACAGCCGCTGATCCGAGCCGCATTGAGCCTGATCCGAGCCATATTGACGCTGGCCCTACGCATACAGGCTCTGATGCGAACCATACGGACGCTGATTCAGACCAGACGGACGCGGATCCCGTGGCAGTGGCGGCAGACAATGCGTTCGAGGACAATGCGCTCGGGGACAATGAGGAATCCGAGTATGAGCCATCGGATGACGAGATGCCGCGAGCAGCAGTAGCCCGGGCCAGAGTGTCTCGCCGGCGCACGCGGGGCGGGCGGCGGAATCCAACTCCGGACGAGCCCCTGGTTGTGGAGGTTGATCTGGCTCCGGCAGCGCCCCTGGCCACGGGTGTGGTTGTGCTTCCGGCGGTAGACGCCAATCGGCCTTTGCTGACTACGGTGCAGAAGATGCCGGCGGCAGGAGATATGCGGCTGGTGCTCAGCCCCGACGTGTACCAGCGCATTGTGCCAGCCGCCTCGGCAGCGGCAGCAGCTGCGGCGGCGCCGGGCGAATGGCGGAAGGCAAAGATGCCGCGGCGCAAGAAGGGCGGCGAAAAGTCGCGCAAGGAGCATCTGGAGGGCGAGGTTACTGATGACGAGGGGAGCGGCGATGTGGATCCGCGCGACCTGCCGATGGACGACATTGACTACAGCCGCTACGGGCGGCTGTTCCAGAACCACCCGCACCTGAAGCACGCGTGGAGCGGGCTGGCAGAGCCGCGCACGCCGGTCAGGATCGCGCAGCCGGCGGCGCTGAAGATCCGGTTACTGCCGTTCCAGCAGGAGGGCGTGCAGTGGATGTCGGAGCAGGAGCACACGCAGTTCCGCGGCGGGATTCTGGCCGACGAGATGGGCATGGGCAAGACGCTGCAGACAATTGCGCTGCTGCTGGTCAACGGCGGCGGGCCGACGCTGGTGGTGTGTCCGACGGTGGCGCTGCTGCAGTGGAAGGCCGAGATCGAGCTGGCCACGGATGCGCTCTCGGTGCTTGTGTACTACGGCGACGACCGCAAGCGGCTGGGCGGCGGCGGCGACGGCGATGGCGACGGCGGCACGGTCAACGAGGCCGAGCTGGCCAAGTATGACGTGGTGCTGACGACATACGGCGTGCTGGAGACGGCGCAGCGGCGCGAAAAGTCGGGGTTCCGGCGGAAGGGCCGGCTGCTGTTCGAGGCGTCGGTGCTGCACGCGATTGGCTGGCACCGCGTGGTGCTTGACGAGGCGCACCACCTCAAGGACCGCTGGAGCAACACGTCGCGCGCGGCGTTTGCGCTGCGCACGGAGCACACGTGGTCGCTGACGGGCACGCCGCTGCACAACCGCGTGGGCGAGCTGTACGCGCTGATCCGGCTGACCAAGGCGGACCCGTTCTGCATGTACTTTTGCCACTCGTGCGAGTGCGCGTCGCTGCAGTGGCAGTTCCGGCAGAGCAAGTTCTGCCACGGGTGCGGGTGCAAGCACACGGTGCATTTCTCGTACTGGAACATGCACATTCAGAAGGCCATCCAGGACCACGGGGTGCGCAGCCCCGAGAGCCAGATGGGCTTCAAGAAGCTCGGGCGCCTGCTGGACAACGTGATGCTGCGCCGCACCAAGGTCGAGCGCGCCGAAGACATGGGCCTGCCGCCGCGCGTAGTCGTGACGCGTCGCGACCGGTTCGCGCCCGAGGAGGAGGACCTGTACATGTCGCTGTTCTCCGACTACCAGCGCGAGTTCGACACGTACGCGATGCACGGCACCGTGCTCAACAACTACGCAAACATCTTTGAGCTGATCACGCGCATGCGGCTGGCGGCCAACCACCCGGACCTGCTGCGTCTGAAGCTGGGCGTCAAGGACCGCATGGGCAGCGACGGCCGCGACACGCTGGTGTGCGCGCTGTGCAACGAGGAGGCCGAGGACGCGATCGTGGCGCGGTGCAAGCACGTGTTCTGTCGCGTCGACGCGCAGCAGTACGTGGGCGGTGCGGCAGACGTGGCGGATCTGCGGTGCCCCGTGTGCTTTGCGCTGTTCGAGGTGGATCTGACGCAGCCCGAGCTGAAGGCGCCGCGCGCACGGGCGGCGGCGGGCGCGCAGGCCACGCTGATGGAGTCGATGCTGACGACGCCACGCACGACCGAGTACCGGCGGTCAATTGTCAACCGCATCGACATGCGCACGTGGCGGTCGTCGACCAAGATCGAGGCCCTGGTCGAGGAGCTGTCGCGGTTGCGCCAGGGCGACGCCAGCGTGAAGAGCATTGTGTTTTCGCAGTTTGTCAACTTCCTGGATCTGATCCAGTGGCGGCTGAACCGCGCCGGGTTCAGCGTGTGCCGGCTGGACGGCCGCATGACGCCCACGCAGCGCGACGCGGTGATCCGTACGTTTATGACGCGGGCCGAGTACACCGTGTTTCTGGTCAGCCTCAAGGCCGGCGGCGTGGCGCTGAACCTGACCGAGGCCAGCCACGTGTTCCTGGCCGACTGCTGGTGGAACCCGAGCGTCGAGGTGCAGGCCATGGACCGCATCCACCGCATGGGCCAGTTCCGCCCCGTCAAGGTTACGCGCATCGTCATCGATAACTCCATCGAGTCGCGCATCATCGCCCTGCAGGTCAAGAAGCAGCTGCTGGTGAGCTCGACCATTGGCCGCGACAAAAAGTCGCTCGACAGTCTGTCGGAGCAGGACATGGAGTTTCTCTTTTCGTCGTAAATTCTTATTTATGTGTGTCTTTTATGCTGCGGCGGGCGCAATTGCGTCGTTGTGCTGGCGGACCAGATAGCAGCGCTTCTTGCCCATGGACAGCCACGTGACCTCAAACACCTGGTTCTCGGTCCACGGGTCGCGCACATGCAGGGCCGCTGCCACCGGCATTTGCGCCTCGGCAAACTCCGCCAGCGGCTGGAACGCGCGCGCAAACAGGCCGCCGGTCTGCTCGTCGCGCACACATACCACCACTATGCTTATTCCCAGCCGCTCGGCCGCGCCCTGCGTGTACGACGCGCAGCGCGGAGCCAGCCGCAACAGCGCGTCGACATCCAAGTCCTTGTCGTACACGATCATCGTGCGCAGTTCTTCAATGAGATCGATATCAATGCCGCGGCGCACGATGCCAAACAAGTTAGTGACGATGATGCGTTCCCAGTCGCGCATCTCGCGCAGCTCAACGTGAACCGAAGCAGGCGTGCATCGTAGTTGGCCTGGATGCGGGACATGGAACGTGTGCAGCTGGTTGTGTTCCCAGATACATATGGGGGTTTGCTGTCCGGGCGGGAGGATTGCGTGGGCGGCGAAGAGCGAGGATAGCGGCGGCAAGGGGAGTTCGGCGGTGGGGCTGAAGCATTGTAGGGTGTATGCGTTGGAGGTGCGGGTTGCAAAGATGCTGCGGGGGTAGTTGCGCGTCATGTGTTGTTTTTGCGAAGCTGCAAGTGGTTTGTCAAGGATATATACGCTGGCTTTGATTCCGTCATAGGCGCCAGTGCCAAACAGCGACACTACTCGATGAACCACCATGATTAAATACCGGGAAATTTTTTTAGCGTGGACAAGAAAGAATAACAAGAGAAGGACTCGATGGACGCTTGTACCGGTTGGTTTTTTCTCTTGAGAAATTAGAATTCGGAAACTGGATGTCTTTTTTTTTCTCCAGATAATTTGGACTTGCTTCAAAACAACTTTTTCGAAACAAAAAAAAATGAAGACAACCCTTATTTCTTTATTTCCGATTGCCACAAAAACAATTTAGCTCGCAGTTCCAAAATATTATTCAGCGGGTTACGTAATTCTCTTGTTTTTCTTGTCGAGCTTATTTTTGGATCCTCAGATGGTTATTGTCCCGCGAAGCACCGTCACTGCGCTGCCCGAGACCTGCACTTTGTCGTTGTTTAGCTCCAGCAGCATGCGGCCGCCGCGACGAGAGCACTGGTGTGCGCGGATAGTCGACATTCCATAGAGTGTGTGGAATAGTGGTGCAACGATCGTGTGCGCCGACCCAGTGACCTGGTCCTCGGGCACACGGTCGTGCAACACGTTGAACACCCGGGCAACGCTATCCGCGTCCTCCGTGTGGCTGCGCGCAACAAACACGATGGCGCGTAGGTTGAGCGCCAGTATGCCGTCAATTGTGGATTGCGAGGGGGCGAATTCCATCGAGGCGAGCTCGGTGTCTGTGATGCCGTCAATTAGAATCACCAGGTCGTTGAGCTGCGGCGCATGGTAGAACGCCGCTCGGTGGGTGAGCTGGAGCTCGTTGGTGACCGCCAGGTAGGCAGCCGGCGGATTAGCGACTAGCGTGGGCGGGTTGCTGGGAAATTCGAGCGTGATCATGTCGTTCTGTTTGCTTACGCAGAGCATGCCCACACGCGAGTCAAATACGAGTGGCAATGGGGTTTGCCGCTCGTTTAGCAGAACATGGGCGGCTGCTAGTGTTGCGTGTCCACAGAATGCCGCCGGGCTCACAGGATTGAACCACTGGAGCGAGTACTCCGAGCCGTTTTGTAACTGGATGAATGCTGTCATCGGCAGGTTGAACTCACTGGCAATCGCCTGCTTTGTCGCGGCATCTACATCCTCGCCAGGCGGAATAACCACAACGCCCGCAGCATTACCACCAAATTTCGTAGCCGTAAATGCGTCAACAGTGTAAATATCAAATGACGGCATTTTGCTTTTTATCTTTAGAAATAAATAAATACGATGATTGAGGAGAAGCAAAAAAGCAAATCGTTTATTAGTAGAAGGCATTTATTTGAGCATCATTAGCATAAATGAGTCACACGAGATTTCAAGAAAAAAATTATGTGACATGTTAAAAAAACCATGCATACTACTGTTTGTCCTTTTCTTCGGTGGTTGAACTGCTGCTACCAGTGTTGGTCGTGCTGCCGCTTGCTGGTGGACTAAATGTCCCTTTGCTTATCTCACTGCAGATATGCTTGTAAAGTCCAATAGATTTCATTGGTGTTCGACGTGCTCTAGCTATGGTGTATTCTGTCCGTGCTGTAATTGAAAAGAATAAAGCTGGGGTTTGATGGAAAAACTTGCTATTCATGAAGGAGATTTGTAGGGGATTTTATAGCAGGACAGAATGTGAACCCTCCCGGTGATGGGAAGAAAAAAGAGGCTGCCAAGGCCCCATTCCAGTCAACACACGCAATCTGGCACGGTGGACGCCCTGACTTCAAACAAAAAACCGACACCCTCACGGTGATACCGCCCATCCATCGATAAGCGCGGACTTGGCGACACCGCGGGACTTTGCGCCAAACAAAAATTCTGTATGGCAAAAGAAAGGGCTCAGCCGGGAATTGAACCCGGGACCTCCTGCACCCAAAGCAGGAATCATTCGACTAGACCACTGAGCCCTTCGAAGGAAATGCAGATCTGTAAAACAGCCTACATGCTAAGCGCTGGCGAAGCAAATATGAATTTGCGTTTACCATTAACATAACCGTTGGAGCTTGATTAACGCGCAGTAAATTAGGTTTAAAGGCGTAATTAAATTCATAGGCAAAGTCTGGCTTTGCTCAGTGATAGCGTGACTGAACTGTTGCCCATGACCATTCCGCTTTTCTATTGGCTGCTAGTCTGGTGCATGATTCCAGTCAATATGTTCAACTGATCTTCATATGGCCCTGTTTCTGCCTTTTGCTTGTCAAATGTGTCCAGTCATCCGATTGCCAAGCAT
>JANBPA010000350.1:0-12615 GCA_027575275.1 Coemansia sp. RSA 2711
TTGTGAATCGACCTGGATCATACTTTAAGCTCACATGTCATGCAAGTTATGATAAACCACAGATACTTCCAAAACAAAAAAATTACACAGAGTTGCCTTTAGTCGAACGTCTTGTGGGGAGCCAGCGGGTACAGCACCAGCTCGGCGCTCGCGTCATCCGCCTGGTCCTCGGGCTTGGGCGGATTCGACAGAGCCCGCGGATGGCGCCGCTGGCCGCCGCCGCTGGAGCTCCGGGCATGGTGGATGGGCGGCGACGACGGCGACGACGCAGTGGACCGGAAGCCGCGCATCAGAAAGCCGACCAGCCCCGACGACGTTCGTCGGTGCGTGGCCCGCTGCTGGTCGTCAGACACGTCGAGCGACGGCGTCGACGCGCCGGTTACCGGCGACGGGGGCACAAACGCGTATTCGCCCTCAACAAACTCTGGCTCCGACAGGGCCCGCCGTGTCGGAGATGCGTCCGCGTTGCGGTACTCGGGCGACACCAGGGCGTCAAACTGCACGTCGAAATGGTCGACGACGTCGATCTTCCACGAGGCAATGGCCGACGACTGCTCGGCGGCCGCCCAGGACTGAGTGGGCGGGGCTACCGGTATCCCGGACTCGCTCTGTCGCCGGCGGCCCGGCGGCTGCGCGCCCTCGGAATGGCGGCCCCAGGGTGCGCGCGCGGCCGGCATCAGCGACACGGCCGACGAGGACGAGGACGACGAGGAGCGCGGCGCGCTGGCCACGCCCAGATTGTGGGCCGAGCGCGCGTGCTGCGGTTGGTACGGGCGCGGTGCCGACGCGCTGCTGTGCGCCGCGTCCGCCGTGTGCTCGAGCGGCGCCACCACGGCCACCACGACGAGACGGTACTCGCGCGACACGTACTCGCTGGCAAACTGGCTCAGGCCCTGGGGCACCTGCATGACCTGCGACGCGCGCACCTGGCGCGCCACGCCGGTGGCCTGCGGCGGCGCCTGCGCGGCGCCGGGCACGGGCGGCGGCGACACGCTGCTGTTGGCGTTGCGCAGCAGCACGGCCAGACGCGACCGCGTTTTGCGCACGCGCCGCGCCAGCTGGCCGGGCGACGCCGGCTGCGACTCGGGAGCCGACGGCTCGCCGGGCTCCGCGTACTCGTCGTCGTCGCCACCCGCGCCGGAGTCGCCCAGGTCGTCCAGGCGGCAGGTCGCCAGATGCGAGATGCGGTCGACCAGACGCTCCTCGCCCTTGACCTGCACATGGCACATGACGCACTCGGCGAAATGCGCGGCCAGCACGCGCAGGCCAAAGCGCGCGTCGGACGTGCGCGCAGCCAGGTCCAGGCGCAAATGCGTGCCGGGCTTGACCACGTCGCGGCTGATCGCGCCCCACACGCGCACATGGCAGGAGCCGTCGGGGCAGCCCACCGACTGGTCAACGCGCTTCCGGCGCGCCAGGCGCCCGGCAACACGCACGCGCCGGCACGCGAGCTCGCGCTCGGCAGAGTACGCGGCGCCGACGTAGTACGCCAACGACGCGCGCTCGACGACCAGCCGCACGACGTAGCGGATCTGGCACATTTCGCGCACCAGCGACGAGGGCACCCACCAGGGCACCAGCAGCTCGAAGGCAAACTCGTGGGTGCCGGCGGCCAGCGTGCACGCGTCGCGCAGCGTGTGCGTTTGGCGCGTTATTTCGCGCGCCTGCGTGGTGGTGCTTAGCGGCACCCAGGCACGCAGGCTGACGGACTCCTCGCCGACGAATTCAACGCGCACGCGCTGGACGGCTAATGGCCGGGTCAGGCGCACCAGCGCCCGGGCGCGCACCCGCGTTGCGCTGTGCGTCGTGTCGGCGGACTCGGCGTCTATCTCTATGCTGAGCTCCGGCGCCCCGCTGGTGAACGGCATTTCGCGCGATACAAATAAAAAAGAATTCTGGAGTGAAACAAGAAAAAGAGGAAACGAAAATCAGGGGAGGGGGGATCTCGCGCAATTACACGAGGAATTATCCGGGTATTTCAGGCCCACTTGAAGAGCCAGGACCAGGGGAGCTAATATTCGAGGAGCCTATATTCAAGGATATCATATTCAAGGATCTCATATCCCTGAAGCCTATATCCAAGGAGCTAAAAATCCATGGGGCTTTGTCTAAGACAGCTCGGCCAGCATCTCGTCCAGCTGCGCCTGGTTGGCCCGCGCAATGGCGCGGCGGCAGAGCTTGTTGGCGGCCGTCAGCATGCCGTTCTCGGCAGTCCACGGCTCGCAGTCGATGCGGATGGCAGCCAGCAGCTCCTGGCGCTGCAGCCCGTTGCGCTGGGCGGCGGCAGCCAGGTCGGCGGCCACGCGCGCACGGAGCTCGGGGCAGCCCGCGGCCTCGGCAGGGTCCTCGCTGACCAGCGCAGCCACGGCAGGGTCCACGTTGACCAGCGCGCAGGGCCGCGCCAGCTGCGCGCTGGCGACCACGCACACGTTGGCGACCAGCGGCGCGGTGCTGTAGGCGGCCTCCAGCGCCTCCAGCGCCACGTACTCGCCGCACGCCAGCTTGACCAGGTTCTTCTTGCGGTCGATGACGCGCAGCTGGCCGCGCGGCGTCCACTCGCCGATGTCGCCGGTGTGCAGCCAGCCGTCGGCGTCGACCGCGGCGCGCGTGGCGGCGGCGTCGCCGAGGTAGCCCTGGAACACCGACGGGCCGCGCACGCAGATCTCGCCCTGGCCGCGGCGCGCAAAGTAGCCCGCGTCGAGCGCGTCGACCAGCTTGATCTCGACGCTGGGCACGGGCACGCCCACGTTGCCGACGCTGGCGTCGCCGGGCAGCTGCACGGCCACCAGGCCCGACGCCTCGGTCAGGCCGTAGCCCTGGATCACCGGGCACACCGCCGCGGCAATGAACCGCTGCACGTGCGCGTTGAGCGGCGCGCCGCCGGCAATGGCGATCTTCAGGCAGCCGCCGGTGCCCAGGCGCGTCTTCTTAAAGACAATGCTGTCCAGCGGCCACGTCGGCAGCCCGCGCTGCGCCAGCCACGTCTTCAGCCGCACGGCGCCGTGGAACAGCTGCTGCACCGCCCACGGGCGCCGCGCGACCTCGCGCAGAATGCCCGCGCGCATCGCGTTCCACACCTGCGGCACGCCCAGCAGCACCGCCGGCCGCAGCGCGCGCATGTCGCCCAGGCACCCCCGCGCCACGCCGTCCTCGGTCAGCGTGCGCGGCGCGCCGTAGCCAATCGCGATGCCCGCGTACAGGCAGTACGTCTCGACAAAGAACGCCAGCACGTGCGACAGCGGCAGGTACGACAGCACGCGGTCGCGCTCGTAGTCGATGTACGCCGGCACCAGCGCGTGGATCGCCCCGCACACCGCCAGCAGC
Source organism: Coemansia sp. RSA 2711 (assembly GCA_027575275.1). Lineage (NCBI taxonomy): Eukaryota > Fungi > Kickxellomycota > Kickxellomycetes > Kickxellales > Kickxellaceae > Coemansia > Coemansia sp. RSA 2711. The sequence goes on from JANBPA010000350.1 coordinate 3,325, forward strand.
CCGCGGTGCGCCACCAGCACGCCCCTGGGCGCGCCCGTGCTGCCGCTCGTGTACATCACCAGCGCCGTGTCGTCGCCGCGCGCCACGTTCGCGTCGCGCGGCTGCTGCCGCCCCAGCGCGCGCACCGCGTCCAGCGCCAGCACGCGCCCGCCCGCCGCGCGCACCTGCGCCGCCGCCGCGTCGGCGCCCGCCGGCATCCCGCACGCGTCCGCGTAGTACACCACCGTGTCCGCGCGCAGCCGCGCCCACACGCGCGCCACGCGCGCCAGCTGCTCGGCCTTCACCACCAGCACGCGCGCGCCCGCCTCGTTCACCGCGTGCTCCAGCCCGCGCTCGCCCAGCGTGTCGTACGCCGTCACCACCTGCAGCCCCTGCGAGTAGCACGCCAGCATCGTCAGCGTCCACTCGCGCGACGTCGGCGCGTAGATCGCCACGCGCGCCGCCTCCAGCGCCCGCAGCCCCGCCCCCAGGTCGCGCGTAACCGCGTGGATCTGCCGGTACGTCAGCCACTCGTAGTCGCCCAGCTCGTACCGCTGCCGCCCGCGCGCATCCGTGGTTACCCCGAGCACCGCCCGCCGCCCCATTGTCTGCTTGTCGGGCTCGCGCTGCAGCCGGTACAGAAACGCATCGTACACCGTGGCGATGTCCGGCGCCGCGCTGCTGGTCAGCTTGTCCAGCGCCGACGGATGCCGCCGCGCCGCCGTCTCCGTGCTGCTGCCCGTGCCGCCCACCGCCCACGAGTACAGAAACGACATGTCCGGTTACTATGACCACTGCTTAATAAAAGGAAATAATACACAAGATACAAAAACAGAGTGAGAGTGATAAAAAACGATCCCTGCCTGGCCCGTGATTCCGCCGTCTCGCCAGTATTGCCCTTGCTCGTGGCCGAGAATCAATACTGATTAAAATCAAGTCCAGCCCCGCGATTGTATTAAGCTCACCAGCACGCCCTGCGGCAGGCCCGGACCCCCGCCATGTGCGCCCGGCCGCCGTACACGCCCCACCGACACACGCTGTCAAACCGGTCCAGCAGCACCTGCATCAGCCACGGGATGCACACCCGCGCAACCCCCGGCATGTAGTACACCGCCACCGTGGCCAGCGTCACCGCCGACTCCATGCTGGTAAAGTCGTCCGCCTGCATCCGGAACCACCGCACACTCGACGCCACGTACGCATGCTGCTCGATGATTCCTCGCAGCTCCGATTCCCGGGGGCTCCGCCGCTTGAACTTGCCCGGCAGCAGCGACACGCTCAGCTTGTCCAGCTGCGGACATCCGCCGAGTATCGCCAGCAGATCCGCAATCGACAGCCGCGGCCGCACTATCTCCAGCTGCTGGAGCATAGCCGCCGCACACGACCCCGCCAGCACCATGCCAAAATCGGCTATGTACGGAAGCTCCAGATGCAGCCTGTGCACGCAGCAGCCGAGGTCCAGCCCCGTTATCACCGCGTCGCTCACCGACATGTGCTCGTTCTGGTGGTTCCCCTGCCACCGCAGCCACACGCTGCGCAGCCCCGTATACGCTCCCCGTGCAAGCCCGCGCGCGCGGAGCTGCATCGCCAGCTCAAAGCTTATCGACATTTGCAAGTAGTCCAGCGTCTGCTGCGCGTAAAACAGCACCGCCCCGAATGACCGCGGGTGCTGCGCCCTACACACGAGCACTTGCAGCCGCGGGTACGGCGTCTCCAGTATCTGCCAATCCGGAACCCGCCCTTCCATATACACCCAATTTATCACCAGCCGCGTCAGCCGGGGAAACTGCACGCACGCCTGCTGCCCACCTTCGCTCCACAGTATCCAGTCAAGCACCGTGTACTGCCCCGACTCTATGTACAGCCGCTCCAATGTCGCTGCGTTCCGCTGGATCAGCTGTGCCGTAATATCCGGCCGGTACTCAAAATCGTGTATCTCCAGGCTCTGCAGCGAGCCAGTCGCCCGGCATAGCTGAAGGTCGCTTGGAATCGCCCTCGCGTATACCAGCCGCATATGTGCCACGTGTGCACGCTCCAGCTCGCTCAGCCGTCCAAGCATTGCGTCCGAAAACCCGAACCAGTCCATGGGGCTCAGCCAGTACATGCCGTTGGTACCGATTTCTTTGGCATTCGGCGCCAGCGCACACACGCCGTCGATAAAGTCCGCCACGCCGCGCCCAATCTGTGCCTGCGTCTCGGAATCCGCCCGCTGCGCCAGCTCTTTCAGCTCGGCTGTCTTATCCGCTGCCCTGAACTCGATGTGCACCCGCCGCACCTGCAGCAGCTGCCCAAGCTCTCGCATCTCTGCAGCCAATTCGGCAGACCCCGTGTTGCCTGGAGGCCACAGCCGCAGCCGCCCAGTATCCAGACGGATAACCAAGCTGCGCACGCAGTGCCGGCGCCCGCGCTCAAATACTTCCGCCAGGTCCAGTGCATGGATATACGGCCTGCCGTCGCCCTCGTCGCCCGTCAGCCGAAGCATTGCCAGACGGAACAGCTCTGAGAGCGCGGCCGCGCGCCAGGACCGGCAGACCGCGACAATTGCGCTTAGCGGCCGTATACGGTACACATCTATCCAGGCCCTCCACGCCAGCACATCGCCAGGCGTCCTCTGTGGAATATACCCGGCGGTCCGGGCAATAATATTGGCTGGAAGTCGCTGCGCCAGCGACAGTTCAGCAGTCATTATTGCAATCCAAAAGAATAGAAGAAGAAAAAAGTCTTGCAAAGCAGTTCCGAATAGCGCGTCTGCTTACGCGGATGATATCACACTGTCTTGTGCATCAGGATCGGCAGCGAAATGCGCTGCAGCAGGAAGGCTCGCCTGCTCGGCCTCCCGATCGTGCTTGCGCTCGTAGACCCTCAGCACCACCAGCGAACTGGCCACCGCCGCCCAGTACAAGCAGTACCCGATGACGCTGCCCAACGTGGCCACGTTGGTCCAGCCCAGCACGGCGTTGAAAATGCCCCACGCCGTATTATCGTTGGCCTCGGGGTCGCCGTAATCGAGCTTCCACACATTGACCCGCACGTCAAACACGCCGGCCGTATCTGGATCGGCGCCCGCGTACCTGGCAAACACGTGGTTCTCAAAAAACCACACGCTGCGCGAAAACAGCCCCGCCGCAATCAAATACAGCAGACATGTGGTGGCCACAAAGAACCAGTGGAACGACATGGCGTTGCCCGTGCGGTAGATCAGATAGCCCACCAACGACCCACACGCAATGCCCACGACCACCGGCAGCGGAATCGACTTTGCCGAAATCCCCAGCGACACGCCGCCCACAAACACCACCGCCTCCAGCCCCTCGCGCAGCACCGTCAGAAACGGCAAATGGAAAAACAGATACCGCGTCGAAAACACTTTAAAGTCGACAAACCGCCGCCACCCGCGCTTCGCCGACGGCTCGCCCATTGCGCGCGCCAGCTTGACCCGCCACTTGTCCTGCATCCGGCCGCTGCGCAGAAACCCAATGCCCATCAGGGATATCATGCAGGCGGCCACCAGACAGAATATGCCCTCCCAGAGATTCTCGGCCTTGGACCACAGGTCGTTTGACAGCGTGTAAAACACCGCAATGAATATCGCCCCGATTATTAGACAGATTGCAAACCCGCTGCTGGCGCCTATCCATATTTGCTTGCGCGCCCGACGGTAGCTGCCCGGGTCGTCGTGGAATATCGACGAGATGAACGAGAGCATGACCGAGACGATTATCGCCGCCTCGAGCGTTTCTCGGAAGAGTATAAAGAATATAGCCACATTGAACACGTCCGCCATTCTTTATCGTTGGACTACTATCTTTCAAGAATGGATTGTGTAAACGGAGAAGATCGAGTAGAAAAAAGGGCGAGGTCAATGCAAAAAAAACCTTCAGGGAGCTCTCTCCTTTTTGAAGATTGTGCACTTTTCGGAATTACCAAGGCAAAATAAATAAAAAGCCAAATGAAAAAAGCGCCGTGCTGGCTCTCCCATTCCCTCCTTTTTCTTGTTGCAACAGACAATACAGGTTTTGTTTTCATGTGAGCAAATTATTCGCAAGAACAATTGTGTCCAGTGAGGAGCTATCAGATGGTAAAAATAAGGAAATTTGCGTTATCTGTTCGCAAATCTCTCCCCAACCAAACATTTTTTCTTGCTTTCCATCTGTTTTAGGTGAAAGGTGTGGGCAAGCAAATGCAAGCAGTTCATATGTTTTTGTGCATCAATTCCTTTTTACGGAAACCCGCTAACATTTTCTTCTGTAAGCGCCTTCGGATGTTCCGACCAAACCAACTCAAACAAGCGATTTTTTAACTACCTAAACGAAAAACTCCTCGTTCCATAGACTTTCCTCCCTCCTCCCAACTTTTTTACTTCACTTTTTTTTATTTGCGATAAAGACGATGAAACTTCTGTCTAAAGCCATTGTTGGCGCCGCACTGGCCACATCGGCGCTAAGCAAGAACGTCACCTACTACTGGAATCTCACGTACGCGCAGGCAAACCCCGACGGGCTGCAGCCGCGCCGGGTCATCACAGTGAATGGACAGTGGCCGCCACCCGTGCTCCACGCGACGCTCAACGATACGCTGACCATCGAATTGCAGAACTCGCTGGACGTTTCCACCACGCTGCACGCACACGGACTGCACCTGCAAAACGCCAACTATATGGACGGCGCCTACATGGTCACGCAGTGCGGTATTCCACCTGGCGCCAACTTCACCTACACGTACGATATCCAGCAGACTGGTACATTCTGGGTACACCTGCACAAGGGCATGCAGTATGCCGACGGGCTGCGTGCACCGCTGATTCTGCACGACCCGAACGAAACCCAAGCATACGATGAGGATATGGTGCTGCCACTCGAAGACTGGTACCACCGTGAGTCCGCCGAGTTAACCCACGAGTTCCTCTCGTGGAAGAACCCTGGCGGTGCTGAGCCCGTGCCCAACAGCATGCTGGTAAACCGCACTGGCGCCGAGCCCACGACGCTGCGCTTTGAACCAGGCAAGACGTACCGCATTCGGCTGATAAACATGTCGGTGCTGGCGACTTTCCACTTTGCCATTGAGGGCCACACCATGCGCGTAATCGAAGTTGACGGCGTGGACTGCCAGCCGCACAAAGTCACCAACGTGCAGGTAGCCGCGGCGCAGCGCGTCTCGGTGCTGGTCACTGCGCTCAACTCGACCGCAAACAACTACGTATTTCATGCCGACATGGACACAGACATGTTCGACTCGGTGCCCGACACCCTAGTGTACAACACAACGGGCACAATCGAGTATTCGCCGGACGCGTCGCTAAAGCGCAGCACTGCCGAATGGACGCCCTTTGCCGACTTTGATTTGGTCCCGCTCGACGAACACGAGGCGCTGGATTTCGACGTCACGTACAATCTCGACGTGATATTCGGGCAGTTCACCGACGCGCTCAACCACGGCACGTTCAACAACATTTCGTACACAGAGCCCAACCTGCCCGCAATGCTTACGGCGCTTACGGCCCACGACCCATTTGATCCGCGCGCATACGGATCGCACACCAATACGCGCGTGATCGAGCACATGAAGGATGTGCAGCTGGTGATTAGCAACCTCGACGCCGGCATGCACCCGATCCATCTGCACATGGCCGATATGCAGCTGATCGCCCGGGGCGCTACACCCTACGATGCGACATTCAATCCACGGCCCACTCGCGCACCCATGCGGCGCGACACTGTCGCCATTCCAAGCATGGAGTATGTGGTGCTGCGCTTCCGCGCTAAGCGCGCCGGCGTGCTGCTCGCCCACTGCCATCTGCAATGGCACCACGTGTCGGGGCTTGCGATGCAGTTTGTGGTGGCACCCGATGTAATGCGCAAGTCGCTCAATGTGCCCGAGGTGGTCTACGACCAATGCCGGCAAATGGGCTTGCCGGTAGCCGGCAATGCGCTTGACCAGCCGGGACCCCTTGTGTATCCGGCTGGCTGGACGCGCAAGGCAAAGGGCGCAATGGCCGGATGCATTGTCTCGGCGCTTGTTGGCTTTGCGGCCATCGTGTGGTATGGCTGGAGCAGCCAGCGCACCTACAAGACTGTGCCGAACGATGAGCCCGAGGCAAGCTGAATACCAATTTTTTATATCAACTAGTAGTAAAGCACATTCTATTGTGTCTCAAACCGCAAATCCGGCAATGTGCGGATACTTGGTGCCGTACTCGGTGACAAACGAGAAGAACTGCGGCGGAAATACTGGCAAAAACAGCTCGAATATTTCGGGCAATCCCGGCAACAGACGCACCAGCAACGCCATGATGTGCAAATGGCTGGCGTCGGACACCGGATAGTTAAGCCGCAGAACTTCCAAGCACGCGTTTGTGGGCTCCACCGACGGCCACAACTCGGGCTTGTCAAACTCCAGACAATGCACGACTAGCTCTTGCGTACACGGCAAACACGGAACTAGCTGCAACAGGAAGCTTGCCTGTACGGCGCACATAATTTCTAGTTTAGTCAAGCAGGACCAGCGCAGATGCTCGATCGCGGGCATTCTGGTTAGCCGGCCCAGCGTCAGCACCGAATGCGAGCTCAGTGGAGCACCAAATAGGTAGTTGGTCATGGCCCAGAAATCCACCCGGTCCTCGTCGTCGATGAACCGGGCCAGCTGCGCTCGCTGCTCAGACGCTAACTGCACATTGTACATAGTTATAGTGCCCGTGTGCATGGTGAGTATTTCCAGCTTGGTCAGCTGGTCGGGCAGCCGAGCATGCTCGATGAGCTGGCACACTAGTTGTGACGGATTGATTCTCAGCACCGACAAGTTGGGAAAAGCCAGCTGTTTAAACAGGCTGCTGCAATCAGAACTGTCGCTCGGGGACAGCACACACAGTTGCTCTAAGTTAGCCAGCTCAACACACGATGCCGGCCCACTGTCAAAAAACAGCTGCTGGATAGAATGCTGCACATTGCCAGCAATGTACAGATGCGTTAGTGAGGCGGGATCAACCATGGTGCTTTGCATTTTGCTGCCACAGCGGGCCACCAGGTTTCTTAGCTGGGCAGAAAAGTGCACATCCTGGGGCTCGATGGTGACAAAGCATTCGGACTGCACCAGCTGGCCAGCATATGCGCTGACCAAGTAAGTGGCCACAACCTGGCACAGCGAGTCTTCGGTCTCTGCATTGACATAGAGCTTGGAAATATTAGGCAACACCGTGGTAAGTGTTCGGGCACAGTGAGCAACCTCGTCATTGGAACTGGGGGCAGACTGCAGCTCCACATGCAGCTCGGCAATCTGACTCCATGTAGGGCTAACAATCTGCAGCAGCCCAGTGACCTTGCCAAGAAATGCCGACAGATTCAGCGGACAGCCCATAGACAGAACAAGCTGCAAGGTGTTGCGGTGGTAGCCCAGCTTGACCAGCAACTCGATGTTTGTGTAAAACTTTGGCGGCCCACTGGCCGGCTGGGCACAGGATATGAAGACGGTTTGGTAGACTAGGGGCAGGGCAGCTGTGCGCCAGGAGTGGCAGATGGCCAGCAATGGAAGCAGCTGTTTCCAGTCATACAGAGTTTCCAGTGGATTGCTGGTCGAATGTCTAAACAAATTTGTAAGAACAGATGTAGGGAGTTGATGCATAGTTTAATTTTAATAGTTTAAACACAGAGGAATAAAAAACGAAAGAGAGAAATTGGAAACAAAAAAAGGTTGCAAAAGGACTTTCCCCTTTTATTTCATTTATGTGCATATCATTAAAAGGCTCGAAATAAGGAATTGTAGCATATGTTAAAAAGAAGCCTCGGAAGAACGCGTTCTTTCTGTTGAGGGATTAGATCAGTTGCAATTAAAAGTTTGGGTTCATGGCTTGATCATACGAGTAGCTCAGGTATTTTCCCAAAGGAAGCCGTGACAGTTGCTTGACTTCATAAACTCTGCCTAGTTCTAATTTACTTTTACGCCTCCTTTTGTATAGAATCCTCTTTTTTCCTTTGCTTATAATTGAGCGTTTGAACGCCACCTTGGGCTTTTATATTGCTATATTGCCAAATAATTAAACTATTGTGCGGGCAGGGATCTGCGCTTTATTAGCTATTCTTGCCAGATAAGTTCGCCTGCATGGATATTCTGGCAAAATAAAAAAATATGGCAATAGAGTACCGTTTGCTGCGGAAGAAAAAATATAAATAAGCCGGCGAGTCTAAACTTGCACAAGCTGAGGAAAAACTTTGAGCCGAGTTCAACCGTATTACATTTATTTTTTTCTTAAGAAACCATGCGGCAAAGTGGTTCGGGCCGTCGTAGAGCCCGCTCAATGCCCGAGCTGCGTGCAGCAATCGACCCCGACGACCCCGACACGCAGCGCATTGCGGCGGCATTCGGGTTCACGCGGGACGACCTCGGGCGGCTCATCTGGCTGAGCCGCAGCAACACACGGATCCCGCCCGCCTTCCGCCGCGGCTGGACGCCCGCGCGCACGGCCTCGGCCATCGACGCGCTCCCCGCATCCGCGCACCAGCGCTTCCTCCACCAGCTCCTGCGCCTGATCACCGTAGATTAAATCTAATAAATGACAAAGCTTGCCTTGGCGTCGCCGGTCAGCGTCACGGTGCACCCGTTGTCGACCGAGCACACGCCCTGCGCGCACTGGCACTGGCCGCCGGTCGGGAAGTTGCACTGCCCCGATTCGCACTGGATCTTGACGTTGTACGTGTCTGTGGTCTTGAATCCGGCGGCCGTGTACAGCGGGTTGTACTGCACGCTAATGTACGTGTTCCCGTCGGCGCCCTGGCCGCCGCCAAAGATGAACGGCGCCCAGTTGCCCACGGGCTTGTCGGCGTTGCCCCAAATGCACTGGTCGCCGGTGGATCCGGCCAGGTTCACGTAGAACTGCGACGACGTGCCCAGCCAGTACGTGTGCGGCACCACGTTCAGGTCAACTGAGCCGCCGGCGCTGGCCACCGATGGGATGATCATCGCTTCGTTGCCCGGGTACACGGTCTGGCAGGCCGACACCGACTGCCCCAGCGTGTTCTTGATTGCGGCGTTGAACATGCCCGGCGAGCAGAACGGCTTGGACGGATCCGGTTTGGTCAGCTTGCCGTTGCCGTCTGCATACAGCCCACCATTCATCGAACCCGCGCCATTGTACAGCAGCGCCGTGGGATCCCACTGCGCCGAGTAGTACCCGGATTCACACGCGTACGGGCACCACGAATTGGGCATGCACTGCTGATCTGGCGACATCGCCCACCCGCCGTTCTTGGACTGCGGCGTGATCGGCACCACCTTGTCGGCGTTGTTGTAGTTCCACGGGAACCGCACGGCGCCCGCCGGCAC
>JANBPA010000352.1:0-10154 GCA_027575275.1 Coemansia sp. RSA 2711
GCATCCACTCGATGATCGGCATGTTTATGGTGTTTGTCGAGTCGCCCGATCTGCTGCAAAAGTCCCTGCGTGTGCCGCAGAGCATGTACGACATGTGCCACAAGCAAGGAATCCCCACGTCGGGCAACGCCGCCGGAAGCCCCGGGCTTGACCTACGAGGCCTGCAAAACACGCCCACTGTAGTTAACCAGCCCAACCGCGGGCCGCCAGAAAACCACTAAAAAATTCCCTCAAATCTGTTAAACTTCATTATTTATTGTGGGTTATTATTAGAAAGAACAACATAAAAGAAACTGGGATTTGCCTATTCGGTAACGTTGTTACCCAGCATGCTCGCAACATCCATGTCGGCATTCTGGATGCCATAATTGTACAGCAGAAGCTCGCCATCACTGCCAAAACTCGAGTGCTGCTTGCTGACCACCTGTACCGCCCCACCAGCGATTCTAATCTTGTAAGACGTAATATTGCCGCTTTTCAGCTCCTCCAGCTTGGCTACAGCATTGTTCATAAACTCCAAGCGGTGAGCTGAGTTATTGCCCATTGACCCAACAATACCCTGGAGTGTGTGTAGCTGTCCCGCATTGCCCTGTCCGCCGGCCAGCCCCTGGTGCCCCTCAATTGTGTCAGTCAAATCATTTGCTGATTCAATTTCCTCGTTGATCGACGTTATCTGCCGCACAATAAACAGCAGCGCTGTCATAATTACTTCGCTTTCGCTGCCGCTGATTCCATCAACAATGTCTTGTACGCAAGTTGACTGAACTAACATATGGTCAATCCGGTGTAGCTCTTCTACTTGATTATAGTTTACTTCAAGCAACTGTACGTTGTTGATATGCTTCATACTATTGAGATAATGCAAATAGTACTAAAAAAGTGGTTTGTAAATTTGATACAAACAATGCCAATGCTAATGCCGAGTACTCAAGCCTTTAAATAGTTTTTCAAAGCGTTAGCAGCATTTAATAAAACTATCCATTGCCAAGCTTTTTTATTAAATTATCTAAACGGCAAGTCAATGTTAATTAAACAAGTAATTTTATTACTTTACATCAAAAATAGATTATAATCCAAATTTTATAAAGATCAAATCACACCAACTAGTTTTAAATTTTAAAACAGCAATAAAACATTGCGCTTTAAAGCTGACAAGGTGCGACATGCCTATATTATTTTAAAGCTAAGTTACTGAGTTTATTTAGTACTTAATGCCAGCGCAACAATCTTTGTCAACAAGTTTTATATTGTTTTATGCTAATTATTAAGCGTACTTTTGGTAAGTAGTTTTTAAAAATGTAATAGAAAGTATTTCTATTAATCTATAGTAATGTAAAATAAAATTTTTAAAACCTAAATATAATTAAACCATGTCTTTTACTTACTGGACGTTGCTGCCAAGCATATCTTTAATATCATTATCTGCATTGTGAACATTTCCATCTTTATAAAGTAACATACTGCCATCGGAATTGTAATCAGGATAAAGTATACTAACAATTTGAAGATTACCATTCAGAATTCTTACTTTAAACGCACGGTAATCATTCATATTTAAAAGATTTAGTATATTTGTTGCATTTGTCATGTAGTTATTGCGACGCATATTGCTTTCTTGCAGGTTGCTTATTTCTGCCTGAATTTTTGTTAGTTTGGCAACGTCTGCATCAATTGAACCATCGTATTCGTTATCACTATCGTAGTTGTCAAATTTAGCTTGTATATCATTTTGCCTGTTTATAATGTTGCTTATGCTTGTATTTGCCGTGTTAATTTCTTGTGTACACAAATTAATTTGATCAGTAATACACCTGGCCATTGCTATTGCACACGGACTATTACCGTTAGTAATTGCGGATAAAACGTCATTTACAATTGTAGAATTAACTGATATGCTGCCAATTGGCACCTCTACATTTTCAGAATTACGATCAGCATCCAAATATGTTGCGTTGTTAATAACAGCCATAATTTCAGCAAAAAAATTAAAAGATTCCCCTGTTGTTTAAACCTATAGAATGCAAAAAGTTAAAGAACAAGGAAACATGGCCAACTTTTTATTATTAATTTCTGTGCTTTTATAGCTTTTGACAACTTATTTTAGTTAGTAAAACTTGGTCCACGTACAAAGGCCCTTTATAATTACGGATTTGCTTCGCTTTTTTCTTGGCACTAAGACTTTTCCACAAGACTTTGCATAAATTTTAATTTTAATTTGTCAGAGACAGCATTTTTTGCTTAACTATTTATATTGCTTTTTTAGCTACGTACGAAATAGCGCTTAAAATGAGGTGCAACAAGATATACTTTGAACTAATATTATTGACATATAATATCATATGCAATAAATTATTCCTTTTGCACTGGGCTCTTTGTTTCCTGGGCTTATATAAAGAAAAAGTTTTCTTTTTACGCCAGTTATTAACAAATGTTTGCTTTCTACAATTTAATTAATTGCTGTAATTAAAAAACGTAATTTGCCGTACATAATTACACCAGGTGTAATTAATAGTTATTAACAAAGAGTGCGTACCTTTTTGCTAGGTGCCGTGTCTAAGGCTATCCTTTTTAGCACGAAAGCCTTGGTTCACAAAGTGACTGTTATAAAAAACAAGTTTACTATAGCTGAAAATAATATTTTAACTATTTTTAACTGATAGTACTAAATTTAAAAAAAGGTCAAGTAAGCATGTTATTGGCCAAAAAATTACATTAATTTAGCACGCCTTAAAATGTTTATGTGTTTAAAGTTCTAAATTCGACAGGTAAGTTTATTATAATTACATTTTTGTATAATAGATTAAGTTGAATTATTGTTCACTAATTCAGTAAATGTAAATCACAAATAAATAACTTTTCTAGCACAAACATTAGGCGTATAATAGTCTGTAGCTTAAATTACAAATTTATTGTTATAAAATGCATACCTTGGCTTTTAATAAACATACGTTTTGGCAATTGCGTATTTAACTTACATCTAAGCAAGTTCGAATATACTAAGTAATGTAAAAAATTACAATTCTTAAAATTGTTGAATTGCTAAGCTTATTTACAAAATTCTGCTTTCAATTTTTAGTATTTGAATACTTTTATTATTTTATGCAAACAAGTACTAGATTTTATGTTGTTGCGGAACCGTCGAGGGGGACGGGACCCCGTCTGGCTACCTGTACTCGGACGGTACCGCCGAGGCCACAGAACCGGCCGTTGTACCCGCCAAGCGGACCCGACCCGGTCATGTGAGCTGAGCCCATAATCGTTGGAAATTAACGATTACGCGCTCGGGAACGAATTGTTATCGAGGCCGTTTTTCTATATTGGCGGAACCGGTTTTTCTTTGTTATGGCGCTTGGTTTTGACACACGTTTTTGCCTATATGTGCGACACCCGACGTGACACCTCAGACGCACGGAAACCGCATAAATTGGATGCTCGATGTAGCCGTTTTCGTAGCTTATCTTTAGTGAAAAATCTCCTTTTATTTCTTATTATTAAGGCGTTGCATTACGCCGAGTATAAGAGTCAGTACTTATACTTTGAAGGATAAACCACCGGCCGAGCCCGTACGCGCCAAAACGTAACAATGTCTTTTTGGCAATAACAAATTTGCGCTAAATGTAATTTATGTGTTTATTCTGTTATAAATAACACTACTTTAAACAATTTAAATAAACTACTAGCTTGAGTGCGGCTGGTATATGTAATTAAAACTAATCTTTAAAATAGCACTTATCAGCACACGCATCTATTGAATATGTTACTTCATCAATTACTAGTTTGTAATTTACCAAATCCATAAGCGCATCATTCTTATTATTCCAGGTTAAATCTAGTTCATAGCTATCAATATAATTTTTAGCTTCATTCTCAATGTGTTCTTCTAATTCAGCAATAGTAGAATTCCATCCCAGGCTATTATTGTTTAAATTAGTAAGTAGTTCAGCTCTACTGATTGACATAATAAGTTATATAAATTTACTGCGTGTAAGTTGACAATAAAACCAATTGTAGTTATTCTTTATAAGAAATAAGAGAGGGTTAGTAAATGATGTTGAATTGGAAACAGTTGGCGGGCAAAACTGAACCATTTTATAGCTGGCTGGCAGCCAGGAAAATCGATGGTTTTCTGTGTATGTTTAATTGCAAAGCTTGGCTGCGCAGCTTTTAAACAGAAATTTTCTTTTGCTACTAAGGAAGCTAGCGAGACTTGTTACACCAAGTTGGCTTTTTTGCCAAGCGCAGCTAGTGAAACAAAAGATGCCTTTGCTTTATAGCATTTTACAGCTTTGTTCATGCCATAGCTGAACGCAGGGAAATGCTCTTGATGTCTGTAGAATTTTTTCCTACATTTGCAGTATCCATCTTGCTTTAGAGCAAAGAAACTTTTTGACCAATTAAGACTGCTTGCTTAGATACACTAGCTGCGGCCATGGACAAAGCTGGGAAAATTAAAAAGAAATAAAAAGAGTAGGGCAGAAAAAAGACGGGGATTTTTTAAAGGAAAATTAAAAAGGCTTTGAAGCTGTTTTTTTAAGTAAAATTGGCTTGATGCATACAAAAGAAATAAAGCGGCCAGGAAAAAAGGTGGATATTAGTAGAAAAATTTATGGCTAGTTTCATGGGCAAAATTAGGGGGCAAACGGAGCCCGGCCTCCCCTTTCAACAGTTTTTATGGCCCGGGTTTTTTCTTTTCTATTCCACACTTTAGCTGCTTGCACTCCATAATATATTTTTATTTGTACTGTTGGTGCAGAGCACACACTGGTGACTAATACAGGCTCATCAAACTGGTTGCACTAAATAGCACGCTGGCATGCTATAGAAAACCAGTCAGTGGATGTTGGCTAGATTATGCTTCAACTATCCACTACACTGTGTATGTAGTACTGCAAGACACTATTTGTTACAAGCGAGCGCTGCAGCAGGTCCAGACGCCTTGTCATCTTCTATTAAAACATATATGCAAGCCAGCTTGTTGATGCCAGTTTGGCTGCACCCGCTAGAAGCACCTGCGCTTTGGTCTGTTTGACCCGTGGCACTGAATAAGGAGGTTGTGCGTGCAGGTGGCGGCAAGAAACTAAGCATCAGATATACAATATAACTTTGGCACAATTGTTTTGCTTTTGGGCATGTCACAGGCAAAGATGTGCATTGTAGCATCGGGTGCATTAGCAAATCAAATTGCGCTGAGTACCCCGTCATTATCCATTGCCATGCAGCGGAATAATTGCTTTTTGCAGAAAAGAACATGGGGTTTTCTCTTCCAAGTGCGCATGCAAAATGATTTGGTCACTGGTGATGGTGATAGCTGTGTTCTTGGCTGAAACTAAAAATTTAATGAGAGCAAAACCTATTAAATGCGTTGAAAATTCTCAAGACACATGCTAAAGAACTCTTTGTTGGAGTGTGCCAAATTGCCACTTTTTATGTCTTGTGGGCCCATTGAGGGGCTTAAGAAAATTGCCCAAAAGCCTTGCAAAGTCCTTGCCCTCTTCTACGAGCAACTATGATCTACTGTAACCAGCTACAAATGCCACTGGACCTACAAGACCCGTTATCCAGTTAGAAGGATGCATGAGTGCTTACTATTGCGCCCTGCCCACCTGGGATTGTCGGGTTCTGAAGTTGATTCCTTCTGGGTGTTTCAATCTATTCAGAATAGTACTTTGACGGTGACACAGGTGTATCTGCTACCATTATTTCTAACAAAAAAAGCTGGTACACTTATTGGTTAAGCTATAGACCCATGACTTGCTTTAAGTCAGTGTCTGCATTGTTTATGCAGTTATCGTATAAAAGCAAGTCACCATTATCACCGTAGCTGCCATGCTGCTTGCTAACAATTTGCAGCACTCCACTCTTGACTCTAACTTTGTACAAGCTAATGCCATTGCTCCGCAAAGTTTGCAGCTTGTCCTGCAGCTCAACAAGCTGCGCTTCGCGATTTGACAAAGCAGCATTGGTTATTTCTATACTTGTATTATCCAACGCATTGGCAGTTTCAACTGCTTTCCACAAACTACTGCGGATCTCGGCTATTGCGTTTTGGACTTTTAAAAACTCAGTCATACAAAAATTGTAGGCTGTGTTAAGCGCCGGGTTGTTGCTATTGTCAATTGCAGCTATTATGCCAGTCACACTAATTGAGTCAACCTGAATGTCGTCTATATCTAGTTCGTAGTTTTGGTTGTCATAACCAGTTTCAAATAGCTGGGCGTTTTCAATCAAGTGCATTGCTTTCTAAGATGTATAAGCAATGAAAAAAAGTATCTAATAAAAAAAGGCTTCAGTAATTATAAAATCCAGTGCTAAAGTAAAAAAAAGAGCAGCAAAGCTTTACATTTTTATAGGTAAACGAGTTGGGCTTTTTTTTTCTCTAAATTATTTTTATTTTGTGGCTCAGAGAAACAAAAGAAAAATCTTTTTTAAAGGGTGGATTATTTTTTGGTGGATAATAAAATCGTGGGAGTAATTTTTTTTACTTACCAGCAATCCAGTCAACATAATAGACGGTGCTGTTTTATTACTAGTCGCTAGTGTTTTACACTGCTAATTAATAGCTGCAATAAACAACTAAATACATGCCAATGAATTTGGTAAATTCAAAACGAGGTGCAACACGCCCATATTATAATTTCTTATTGCCAGGACACTGAATCTCTACAACAACGGTTTTCCACGCACTTTTTTTTTTACTATCTGATCCAAGCTGTAATAGAAAAACACCCTCCTAGCGGCATTAGATTCCGTAGTAATTCACTGCACCCATGTCAACGCGTGTATCCCATGCCACGTAGTTTGGAAGCTGCCCGTCTTTTAGTCTCTCTTCACAATAGGCACCAGCATACCTCCAGCAGCGAAATTTTACATTTGGGTATTGTCTTGCTACTGCAGCTTGTACGTGTTCTAAGAAATCCGTATCCGGAATGTGCATTTCCTCAGTTTCATACTCTTCTACGTTTTTATGCAAGTACACGAGTACCGAGCACTGGCTCATCTTACGTTTAGTTTCTGTGTCAAAAAATTAACAATAATGTAGATATAATAGAAATAGAGCTATTTTGCGTTACAAGATGAAATAAAAAATTTTTACACGCTTTCTACTAACGCAAAAAAAGGCCAACATATTTATATCTATCCTTGTCTCTGCTCTATCCCTACTAGAGTAAAGAAAAAAACTCCGCCATGCTTCTTTTAGATAAATAAAATAAATCTATTCAATTAATAAGCTTGGCAAGAGAAAGGTGTGGGGAATAGTTGCGGAAATTCACACAAGCTGCGGCCAAGACTTTTTTCTATTAATTAGTAGCCGCGGTGTTCTTCGAGTTTTTCTCCAGGGAGCTGCTGCGCATAGTAAATGCGCTTGCTCAAGCCGTGTTCATCAACTGAAGTAATAAACCAATATGTAAACGCCATATTGGCATACAATTTTTCCACAGTGTTTTTGACATTGTCGAGGTTGCTTATGCCGTTGTATTCGAATATCTGCGGTTTGTATTGGTTTTCCTGCAGCAAGCGTACTTCTACAAGAATAGGTGCACAGTCCATAGATATATTATCTATTTAGTTTTTATATGTTTTTGGTATAGCGTGTAGCAGTAACAACTTGGCACTAAGAAAGCAGTAGAAGACACGAAAAGAAGTTGGTGGAATAAAAAAAATAATTATAGTAGTTGATTTGATATTTATTCCTTGTAAATCAATGTTAACCGAAAAAAATTCACACGTTGACTGGAAGCAGACACTGACTGGCAGGGCGTGCGGACAAAAAAACGTAAATAATTTATTATGAATTGGCACTGGCTTTTTTTCTAGCAAAATAACTAGTAAAAAATCTAGCTAGAGTTCAACAGGAATCATAACCGCTATCATACGAAAGCTCAGGGTCTTTTTCTCTAGCCATGAAGAGAACAACGCAGTCGGAACCCTTTTCACCGCAGCTAGTCGACCATATGGAGAACTTTACATTGGGATACTTTTGGCCAACAATTTCTGCGATTTCACCGAGCTTTGCATCTTTTGCGCACTCCAAGTAGGACGTTTCATCTTGAGTAGTAACTTTAACCTGGTATTGCATAGTAAGATTTTTTTACTTGTAAAGTAAGATAAAGTAGAATAAATAGGGAATGAAAAAAAAACAGAAATTCTTAAAGGTGGCGTTCTCTCGTCGTCCTTTTAAGCGTTTTTGCATTTCCCAGACAGATTTTAAAAAAAAGGGGGAATGGAGGGCATCATTCTAACGGCCATTATCCAGTTAATAAATAAAAATTGGCACAGGGAAGCAGTCTTTTTAGTTTATTAAATTAACTTTGGGGGATGTTTCATTTACTTTAATTTGCCCATTGCCAGATTTAAAAACCGGATACACGTCCCAGAGTAGCTTTTCTTTTATCTTAGAAAACCCCATCAGTTAACTAATAAGCTAAATAGTAAGAGATAAGCTAAGCGAAATAGAAGCGTTATTTACAATCGCTCATTTTCGTCATCGCACTCACCATCTTCATCATCACTCAAACCATTATAGGCGTTAAATTCGCACTCGACCTCGGTGGCCAGATAAGTGCAATCTTGTTCAAAGGCCACCACACTATATAGCACCTTGCACACACTAAAGAACTTGCCGGAATACTTATTCTGTAGCGTTTCTTCAACACTTTCAACAGAGTCATGGCCATCATGGTTAATCTTATTGGAAACATAACCACCGTCTTGTAATAGTTTAACTGCAACTAGCATAATTTTTTTCGACGGTGTATTGTGTAGGAGAGTTTTTTCTTTCTATAGATTAGTAGTGTAGGGGGTTTTTTATAATAATAAAGAGGAGTGATGGGTAAGTTGATAGGGGGAAAAAAGAAAGAGGGAAGCTACGATTTGTAAAAAAAAAAAGAAGGGTAGCTTTTTATACCCTAGCGATTTCCTCCCTAAAAAATCTATGCGTTGTAAAAGCGGATGAATTTAGCCTTTCTTTTTTTTTTTCCCCCCAGCCTACACGGCCCAAGCAGCAAAAAAAAAGAAACAAAAAGGGGAAAATTACAAAGAGGAGAGCCAAGAGCCGTGAGACTTTATTTCAGTGAAAGCACTCGACTGGCAGCTATTCTTCTAATCATCCTTGTTCAACAACAACAAATGTCTAATCTTCGTACAACTCATTCCCCTCTTGTTCAGAGCTTGTATTTATATCCTTTAAGCGCTCACCGCTTATCATCACCAGAGACTAACGGATCCAAATCGATAACCGTACGACGACGCACACGATCCGCGCCCAACGACGCGCGCACGGCAGCAGCCTGGCGATACGCAGGCTCGCCGGGGTCAAAGTACTCGAGCAAATCCGCATACTCGTCCTCGGCACCAGCGCCCGGATCAAAGCCGGTCCGGTCCAGCTGGCGATCCAGCTCCATGGTATGCAGGGCCATGGCCATGGCAGCCATCTCCTTGCCAAACTCGTCAAGCACAATATACGCGTTCACAAAGCGCTTGATCGGCGTGCCCAGAAAGCGCGCGGCGGCGGCAGTCTCGCTCCGCGACTTGTTGGCAGAGTCCGCGGAACCCGCTTCGTCGATGTCCATGGCGCTCGCGGTGGAAAGCTGGGCCAGCGGCGTGTTGTCGTCGTTGTGGTTACGAGCAGGAGTCACGGATGACGACGGCGGGCGATGCTGGGCCAGCGCCTCGATGGAAAGGCGGTTACGCGCGGGCTTCGGATTAAGCACAATGGGCTGCTGCTGCTGGTGGGGCTCGGCGGCCGGCTGCGGAGAGGCGGCGCCCACGCGCACGGCGGTCTCGACGCCCTCGCGCAGCTGGCGCGCCAGGCGCGCAGAAAACCTGGGGACGCGCTCGGCCTTGACGTAGGCCTCGGCAGACGCGGTGACCAGGGCGTCGTACAGGTACAGGGCGTGGGGGTTCTCGGGCATGGTCGCAGAGTTGGCCAGGAACAGGTATGCGCACAGGGCCGGGTGGGCAATGCTCAGCAGGCGGTTGAGAATCGACGTCAGCAGCAGGTTGTACGCCATGTGGCGCGTGGGCACCAGCGCCAGCTGGCGCACCAGCGACAGCAGAAAGGCGCCGGGATAAAAGGCGGCCAGGGCGGCGTCGGGGTTGGCTGAATGCGCGTTGGCTGAATGCGCGTCGGCTGAATGCGCATCATTAAAGTGCGC
>JANBPA010000353.1:0-12565 GCA_027575275.1 Coemansia sp. RSA 2711
CCGATCCACAGCCTCGAGAATCACCACGGCGCTCCGGCTGGAGCCGCGGGCCAGCATGTCGTGCGACAGCATACCGGACAGCCGGCCATCGCTGGCCGCCAGGTTCTCTTCTGACGAGCACAAGGCCGAGAAGGCCCGGCGGTGGTCGCTCCGGAACTCAACGCTAAAACCATTGCGGCTGTTTGCCTAGTGAAGTGGAGAGTTAAACCCCGCCTATTGGTGCTATTGTACGCTTGGAAGATAACGTACAAAAGCAACTTGACGTCCATTTCACATAAGTTAATCCTCTCCTTTTTTATAATCTCGCTAGTTCGTAATCGTAATTCCTTTTTCTTGTCAGTCTAAATACACAACTCTTTCTTTTTTTTGTACAAACCCATGTCGCACTTTATTGAGAGTTTAACCCCCTACTCGCCGCGGGCCAGAGTCGTTTTTTAAGACCAACTTGTGTCTGCTCGTAATCTAGCTTAGTGTAGTTAAGTATTTTCAGCTGAATTACCACGCCTGAAGCTTTTTGGAATATACATTGTAGCTTGCTCAGAATCAACGCTTAAATTCGCCCAACCACCGGCTCCGGAGAATAAACGTCAAGCGTAGTTTAATCCGCAGCTCGCCTTCTTTCTTTTTTACTCTTTCAAGGTTTTCCTTGATTTTACCAATTTTATTCTATCCAAAAAACATGGGCTTCGACAGACTGAATTCAGACATTCTTCGCTATATCGTGCTGATAGTCGTTTCAGATAAACTACACTATTTGGATGGATGGACAGACCGTTTGCCCTATGCGACTGTCAACCGGTTGTGGAGAAGCGTCAGCAAGCCGCTGCTTTACGCTGACGTTATATTCGAGTATTATAGGAAAAGTAGCACGCCCAACCCTTATTCCAATGTTAGCTTATGCGTTTTGAATGGTGAGTATATGCTCACAAGGCGTATAGTCATCATGTCTGATTGGCCTATCAATTGGCCACGCGTTTTCACCGACATCCACGATTTATTTTTGCACAAGCGTGCAACGTGGCCAGCAATTAACCGACTGCGTATATCTGAGAGTACAGGCACTGAGAAGCCGACGGAGCACAGTGTTACATGCTTTCTACAAAGGATGCCTAATATCACGCACATTGAGCACGCCTCTTGTACGTATAACGGATGGGATGATGAAGTGGCTCATGCAATAATTAGCCACTATCGACACCAGCTAATGCAATTTAAAGCCAGCCCTCGCCTGCCATTTGCGTTCCTAGAGTCTGCCATGCGACTAGAACATCTAAATCTGTGGAGCTCCGATGAAACAATAGCCATGCCGCATATGCTTGCTAATCAGCTTGTCAGCCTTTTTTACACGGATGCCTGCATTGTGATTCAGGGGCACTGCTTCAAGTTAATGGGTCGCGCTACATAGTGTTCCCGTATCTTAATTTTTTTTTCTCTGAATGCTTATATCTGTGCGTGTGATGGACGTTCTCAACAAATATCTGGTGCTTATGAGATGACAACGCTGGAGCTACCCAAGCTTGAAAAATTGTGTATGACTGGTTCACATCTGGGCTTGCGGCTTGTCCGATGGGCTGGCAGTCCGGTGTTTCAATCTTTTAATTTTAAAGGTGATTCGAGTTTACTTACGCGGCTGTGCAGCTCGTTGCTTGTTAGTGCTGAGCAACTGGTTGTAGAGATTACAATGCTACCCAAAGACAATTGTTGGGATGCATTTTATGATACACTTAATAAGCTATTTGGCAGCAACAATATTCGTCATTTGCTCACGCATGTAAATTGGCGGCCACTAAAAAGCCTTATATTGCCCTCATTTATTGACTTGCAGACTATTCTCAACATAATACCGCGCCTCCCAGTCATCACAGAATTGAAAATCAACCATATAAGGCTAGATACGGTAGATCCACATTCCGTTGCAAGCTTTTGGCGTGCATCGTCTGAATGGCCGCCCTTCTATAATATTACAATTCTGTGCTTAGATTTTACAACTAACTACCTCCTTGGAATTGAAGCTACTTTATACAATTTGATGCTGACTTTTGATTCGCTTAAGCTTCTCAAAGCTTTCAGTCGCATTTCAAAGATTGCCATCGATGTAGCAAAGAAGGTTAATGGCATGTTTCCTAGTCACCCGCCAATCCAAGTCAAAGTGTATAAATACTAGTTTTTAGCAATTTTCAGTAATATAATCAACTTGAAGCCTAAAAGATAATTAGGGCCAGCAATGGTGATTCATGAGGTCCAGTTCGTTGTTGAATATCTGGTCGCAGAACATGCACTTGTATTCTTCCTGGTTATAATAAAGTACTACGGCGTTGTCGATTTGCTTGGCTGTCATTCTGGAGGAGCGATATGTTATTCAGAATAATAGTAATATGATTGAGTTGCTTGATTGGAGGTGTGGACGGTGTGGGTTTTCTCGGGGCTTCAAACATAAACGGCATACATCTTGTATTTATACTGCAGAGTGAACGATAGGCAAAATATAAATTTAAATACGTGTTAGCCCACACTTTCCGGGCATTTCTGTTTGCAAACAACTCAGTCTTTGAATGTTCAATTGTGAACGCGGAAAACAAAAATTGAACACAAAGTTGTTTATTCAGTAAATAGGCAATATTTCGACTTTGGAAATGTTCACGTTTGGTCATCGGGTTTTTAATTCTTGGGAGGCGGCATGCATTAAGCAGAAAAATATTCTCAGACAACGTAAACAACTGGACATCTCGGTTGGAAAAAATTCATATATAAACACGCATACAAGCAAATGAATGTATTTGGGTGGTCACGCAATCCACGCTTGCATGTTTCCGACACGACGCAACAAGTCGAATAAAGTGCATTCGAACAACAAAACCAATTGTTTACCCGACATGCATAAACAACAAATTACTCTTATTCAATTTTTGGGGGGTAAGAGATTCACTGCAATCTAATTGAGCGGAACCCGGCCATAGGCACGGCGCCACATGGAATCAATCTTCTGCAGGTAGTAGGTGCCGGGAGCCAGCTGGTCGACGTTGCCGGTGGGCTCGTACTCCTGGGCGTTGTGGGTCTTTTCGCGCAGCTCCATGATCTGCTCAAAGTCCTTAGGGGCCACCTGGATGCGGCTGTCCAGACGCTTGACCAGGTCGATGGTCTGGGCAATCTTCGTGGTGTCCCCGCGCACGCGGAACGAGTATGTCGAGGCGGCGCAGCCCGAGCCGTACGAGAACAGGGCGATACGCTTGCCCTGCAGCTCGGCGCTCGGCACCTGGGTGAGCAGCGAGGCAATGCCAAAGAACACGGACCCCGTGTACATGTTGCCGATGTTGCGGGCGGCCAGCAGCGAGGGCTCGGTCTTGCGGGCAAACTCGGCCTTGCTCAGGCTGATAAACGCCTTCTCGAGCACCTTGTTGACGTAGCTCTCCTCGCGCGTCTCGTCCTTGAACTGCTGCACCTCGGCGAATGCCGGCGCGTCGGGCGCGCGCACAAAGTCGTTGTACGCAATGCGCGCAAAGCCCTTGACCACCTGCTTGGTGTACGGCGAGTGGAACACCAGGTAGTCGATGTCGCTGAGGGACGGGTTTGCGATGCCGGCGACCTTCTCGAGCTTGTCCAGGTACGCCGAGTACGCATGGTCGACGGCGCGCACATACGAGGTGACTGACAGCGGCCCATCGACGGTGGGGAACTCGGACGACATGTTGGGCTTGTAAAAGTCGTAGATGTGCTCCATAAAGGTGCCGCGCAGCGGGAACTCCAGGGCCAGCGGGGCGTCAGGGCCCACGAGCATGCACACGATGCCGCAGCCGCCCGAGGGACGCGCGGGTCCGCGGTCGTACACGGCAATGTCGCCGGCCACCACCAGCGCCAGACGCCCGTCCCACGCCGACGAGTCCACCCACTGGCACGCGTTGAACAGCGCCGATGTGCCGCCGTAGCACGCGTTGGTCGTGTCGATGCCCTCGACGCTAAAGTTGCCCGACTCCTCGAACAGCTGCATCAGCACCGTCTTGGTCGACTTGCTCTTGTCGATGATCGTCTCGGTGCCCACCTCGAGCCGCCCAATGTCACCATACGACACGCGGAACTTCTCCATAAAGTTCTGCACTGCCGTCATGCACACCGACGAGATGTCCTCGCGGTCGTCGCAGAACGCCATCTTGCTCTGCCCCAGCCCGATCGTGTACTTGCCCGCAGACACGCCGTCGTGCTGCTCAAGCTCGGCCTGGTCGACATACTACAGCACGCTTCAAGTTGCCTGTCGTATTTAGCAATCGTGGCGATCCTCCTGCCGGAGACTGCCCATTTGCTCCGGAAAACAGCTCGCCAATCGCTGGGTCCAGCATGGAGGAGGAAAGGACTCCTTTTTTTGGCCCACAAGGAGTGCCGTATTTGGCGCCAGAGCGAGCAGTCTTTGCAACCAGTAAAGCCCTAGCCGCATAACAAGCATTTATGCCATGTCTCGGCACGCACAACGCACTTGACAAGCGCGCAGGGCGCAGATTGTCGAGCAAAAGCGAAATTCGCCAGGGAGAGAGCTTCTCGAATGACTTACGCGGCTGGGGAAGTAGACGTCGAGGGCGATAACGCCAACGTTCTCGGCACGAGGAGTAGCCATGACTACGGTTGTCTTTTGATGTTTGTTGAAGGGAATAAAGAGTGTGTAGCAAATATACTGAGAGTGGAGAAGGAAGGAGAAAGGAGCGCTCGGTCGACCTCGTTCCTCAACTTTTGTGTTGATCAAACCAAGTTTTCAATATTTCGGCCGAACCATCGTCCAATCAAAACGGGCGCCGCTAATTGGTCTAAAAAGATGAACCGCTGGAAAACTTCCAGCGAGATGTACGCACACTCGGAAACGGCCTTGACCTACGCCTGGCGGAGTTCGCTCAGCGCCGCAGTGAGGCGTGCATACTCTGGCGAGCCGTCAAAGGCCTCTTTGCCCTTGCCGATCAGCCCGCGTAGCAGCATCTTGGACTGGTGCCGCCAGTCCGCGCACACCGGCTGCTCGACCGCCGCCGCTTTGCGCTCGGCCTCCTCGGGCGCCGTTGAGTCGCCGCCAGCTTCGGCTGTCGGCTGCTGGTCCGCGGCCGGCACCCGCACAACCTGCGTCTTGTCGCCAAGGTTCTCGTACATCGACACCAGATCCAGCGCCGCATCCACCGCGTCCTTGAACACCGGCGGCGCATACGCCACCTGCGGCATCTGGGAAATGCAGCGATACGCCTTGACATAGCAGTCCAGGCAATGGCGGAAGTCGCGCCGCCAGAACCAGTAGTCAGCCATCGCGCGCCAAACGGGCGCCGAGCTGGTGATCCGCGCCTCGATCTTCTTCGTAAACAGCTGGTCCAGCTGCTCCGTCAGCCGCTGCTCCTTGCGCTGGGCCTCGCCCTCGTCCATGCCCTTAAACGCCGCGCCGCGCGCCACCATGCCGACGATTGCCCGCAGGGCGTCCAGATCCACGCTTTCGGGGCCCACCTTGGCCACACGCAGATCAATGACCCTGCCCAGCGCGTGAATCGCCGTCGACACCAGCCCCAGCGACATGGCCACCTGCATGTAATTCGACCAGACCTGCCACGACCCCTGCATGTACTTGATCGCCTCGCGCAGCGCGTGGTACGCGCGCGCCTGGCACTCGGCGCCCATCCGCAGATACACTGTCGCCAAGTTGTTCCACGACTCGCCGTTGTTCTCATCAATGCTCACCACGCGCAAAAACGCCTTTGCAGCCGTCGGCCACTGCTCAGTCTTCATCGCCGCGCATCCAAGCACGTACCACGAGTTCTCGTACATTGGGTTCAGCTGCACTGCCTTCTCGTAGCACTCGACTGCTTCGGCGTACTCGCCGTTCTTAAAGTGGTAGGCGCCCAGCGACCGCATTGCACGCGCAAACCGCTGCCCGGAGACCTCCCACGCACGACGCCAGAGCTCAGGGTCCCGCTTCAGATCGCCCAGCACGCACCAGAGCTTCGGGCGGTCCGGGTTCGCGTCAAGCTCGCGCCGGACTATGCGCTCGGCCACCTCCGTCTGGCCCAGCAGCGTGTAGCACGAAATGACATCGTCCCACATGTGCAGGCGTTCAAAGATGTCCAGCGCCGAGCGGATCACGCCCAGCGACATGAACATGTGGGCCAGCTCGCACTCCATGGCCCACTGGCTGGGTAGCGACAGCCCAAACACATACTGCAAGCGCTCGGCCGCGCCAGCTTCGTCCGACTCCGGCAGCTGCCGCGTAATCTGGTCGACTAGCTGCTGCAGCTGCAGCGTCGCGCGCTCAACCGTGCGTGTCTTGTGCGCCTCGAGCCGCGACCGCAGCAGCAACGCCATCGTATATACCGACCAGTTGCTGGGTTGCTGCAGCACGCGCGTCACAAACGGCATCATTTGCTCAGTCGTCAGCCCGTGCGCCGGGTTCTCGTTTTGCACATTGAGGCAAAACGCCAGCAAAATGCACTTGTCCATAATTTGCAGGTCCTGCCGCGCCAGCTCTGGCGACGACTCAGTGAACTCGATGTTCTCCAGCAGCATATCGTCGTTGAGATCCATCGCCTCCGGCACCGCGTTGTGCTCGCTGTCTACGCGCTGTGCGCTTCGCGCCAACAGCACCAGCTGCGTAATATCAAACGTCTGGAACCGCGTGCGCTTGCCTTTGGCTCCGCTCATCTGCCACTGCAGCCCGCTGGCCGCCTGCGCCTGCACTATGTGCCGCTTCGCATCCAGCGGCATGCTGTGCTGAGAGTACACCACGCCCAGCTCCAGCAGGTACCGCGCCCACAACTCACGGTCCATTACCGAAACCGTATCCCACAGACTGCTGCCTGCCGTCTCGCTTTCGGGCACCTGTGTGATAGTCTCTGCCGCCAACTCTTTGCTCTCAATTGGCTCGTCGTCGACAACCATATCATCAGTAACTGGCTTATCGTCCATGTCATCGGTGGGCACAACCTGCGTCTGCTCATCTGCCGACCGTACAGATTTTAATGCGTCGCTGGCTGGCGATCGCGGCAGGTATTTGCGCACCTGATCGAGATGTTCTACAATCTGATCCAGCAGGCTCTGTGCCGGATAGTCCAGCAGGCTCTGCTGGATCAGCAGCATACGCGCCGCCCACCAATGCCCTGACGGAGCCTCTGCATCGCGCTCGGCCAGGCACTCACTGGGAATGTCCACTAGCAGCAGCCGCGCCAAATACAGATACAGCGGGCGCGGGGTCAGCCCATACGCCTCCTCGCCGTCCGCCTCCATCAGCTTGACCAGCTCGCGGTCCAGCCGAGCACGCTGTTCGCTTTGCTCGGCACCTAGGTACACCCGGCCCATCTGCTCACGCCGCCCAATTTCGTGCTTGTCTGCACCCTCGGGTAGCTCCAGCGGTGCCACCGTGATAAACGATTCTTGCCAGCGCGCGGCCAGCGGCTTTGGCAGCAGCGATGCCGGATCCACGCGCAGGTCGGGGCCGGTCCAGTTGGTCTCAACAAACGCATGCAGACAGCAGGCGCCCACCAGAGTTATCGACGCCCATGCCGCGGGTCCAGCTTCTTTGACATGATGTCTAACCAGTGCGGCTACGAGCGGCCGAATATCGGCTGCTGCAAACTCTGGGCCAAATGGTGACGGCGCATCCAGCCCGTCAACCGCTGCACCGTCGTCAATATCTGTGCCAAATACAGCCTTTGCTGTGCCGGATCGCAGCACCTCCTCGTAGCTGCCCTGGACCAGTAAAGCGGCCAGGCTGGCGTCGTCAGCGCCGGCCACCGACTGCCCCAGCAGCACGCTTCTCTCGGTCTGACTCAACAGCGGTGTATCTTGCGACATCCCTTTGCACTCTATATTTTTTGTTCGATAAACGGATAGAAAAGAACAGCGTAGAAAGCCGGCAAAGCAGGGCGAGAATTTGTCAGCCTAAGAAAAAGCTATTCGTCCCCCTGATCCGTCATCGGCTGATACTTTGACGGATCAAGCCTGTTATTCCCGCTTGCCGCAGTCAGGCGGTCCTTCAAAAGCAAATGGTTCCTTTGCCATCCAATTCACCTCTTTCTCTTATTTCGTTTTTTTTCCTTTTGCTATCGTATCGTGTCAAGGGGCCACTTAATTACGTTTAACGCGAATCCACGATGCAGATTAAAATTAGGGTATGTACAGCTCATGTGAACCACAGATGCCTTCTGCGTGCCCAGTAAGCAAAAGCCTGCTTACTGCGCTTGGAAATGACACTAACCAAACTGGCATTGGCATATGTAGACACTGACGGGCAAGCAGGTATGTTAATACGCGAGCACCAGCGATTTTGTAACTGCCGGATAGCTGAAAGCGTCTAATTATTTGCCATTCATGCTTTGTACCTGGGGTTTCCAAGCAACGTAGATCGATATCGACATCGAGCCAACAGATAAAATCTCGAAAGTCAAGGAACGGATTGAAGAAAAGGAGGGCATTCCGCCGCCGCAGCAGCGTCTAATCTTCAACGGGAAACAGATGCCTGATGAACAGACAGTAAAACAATTTGGTATCGAGGCTGGTAACGTTTTGCACTTGGTCTTGGCACTGCGTGGTGGCAGCACCTGAGGACCAAGATAACGTACATTTCTTGTTGTTGTGAAAAGAGAGTATCTGTAAACTGAAGAGAAATAAAAGACGTTAAGAGGTTTTAGAAGCTAGCCAATATTTTAGTAGACGCGCTTGAAGGGTGGCACGGCCTTGCACTCGCCCTCGTCCAGCGTGTGCGAAATGACACCGCGATACTGTAGCTCAACGGGCTGGTCGACCTCCTTCTGGTACGACAGCGTGTGCTTCATCCACTGCTTGTCGTCGCGGTCCGGATAGTCCTCGCGCGCATGCGCGCCGCGCGACTCCTTGCGCGCCACGGCCGAGTTGATGGTTTGGGCAGCGCAGGTAAGCAGATTACGCAGCTCCAAGGTCTCGATCAGATCCGAGTTCCAGATTAGCGATCTGTCGGCCACTCGCACCTGGTTATACAGCTTGGACACGTCGTCCATCATCTGTGCGCCCTCCTGCATCACATCCTGGGTGCGGAAGACTGCCGCGTGGTTCTGCATGGTCTTCTGCATCTTCAGGCGCACCTCGGCAGTGGTGTGTTTGCCATCGGCAGTGCGCGCATAGTCTAGATCCTTGATCGACTGCTGCGTGACCGATGCGTCAATGTCGCCGTGCGGCTGGTTGCGCTCAAACTTGGACGCAATGTCGTGCGCAACCGCGCGGCCAAACACGACCAGATCCAGCAGCGAGTTGGCGCCCAGGCGGTTCGCGCCGTGAACCGACACGCACGCCGCCTCGCCAGCAGCGTACAGCCCAGGCACAATCTCGTCCTTGCCCTCGGCAGTCTGACGCAGAACCTCGCCGGTGTAGCGTGTGGGGATGCCACCCATGTTGTAGTGCACGGTGGGGAGCACCGGAATCGGCTCCTTGGTCACGTCGACGCCGGCAAAAATGCCCGCAGTCTCCGAAATGCCCGGCAGGCGCTCGGCCAGCACGTCCGGCGGCAGGTGGTGCAGCTGCAGATAGATGTGATCCTTGTCAGGCCCAACGCCGCGGCCCTCGCGGATCTCCATCGTCATCGACCGCGACACGACATCGCGCGACGCCAGATCCTTCGCCGTCGGCGCATAACGCTCCATGAACCGCTCGCCCTCCGAATTGACCAGGTAGCCACCCTCGCCGCGGCAGCCCTCGGTCATCAGGCAACCAGATCCGTAGATGCCGGTCGGGTGGAACTGCACAAACTCAAGATCCTGCAGCGGCAGACCAGCGCGCGAAACCATCGCCATGCCGTCGCCCGTGCATGTGTGCGCCGAGGTCGCTGAGAAGTACGCGCGGCCGTAGCCGCCCGTGGCAATCACCGTGTTGTGGGCACGGATGCGGTGCAGCGTGCCGTCCTCCTGGTTCAGCGCCAACACGCCGCGGCACACGCCATCTTCCATCAGCAGATCCAGGCCAAAGTACTCGACAAAGAACGTGGCGTCATACTTTAGCGAATTGCCGTACATCGTGTGCAGCATCGCGTGGCCGGTACGGTCGGCCGCGCAGCACGTGCGGCGCGCCTGGCCGCCCTTGCCGTACTCGAGCGACTGCCCGCCAAACGGCCGCTGGTAGATGACACCCTCGGGCGTACGCGAGAACGGCAGCCCCATGTGCTCCAGCTCAATCACCGCCTTTGGCGCCTCGCGGCACATGTAGTGGATCGCGTCTTGGTCGCCCAGCCAGTCGCTGCCCTTGACTGTATCGTACATGTGCCAGCGCCAGTCGTCCTTAGTCATGTTGCCCAGCGCGGCGTTGATGCCGCCCTGCGCTGCCACCGTATGCGAGCGTGTCGGGAACAGCTTTGTTACGCATGCCGTCTTGAACCCGGCCTCGGCCAGACCCATCACTGCGCGCAGCCCAGCGCCGCCGGCGCCCAGCACCACAGCGTCGTACGTGTGGTCAATGACCTCGTACCTGGGCGAGAATGTGTTGGTCGCCTCCTGGGCACGCAGCGGCTGCGTGCCTACCACACGCTGCGCAATGCGCGACGAGTGAAACTGGCGACGGCCCTGCGACTACAGCAAATGATTTTGTTCGATTGGAAGTTAGCAATTTGGAGAAAATATTGCACACGACCGCAGAATCCTCCACGTGCAACTGCACTCACCAGAGCCTTGGACGCGCGTGACTGAATACGAGAACTCAGCATATTCTTTTGCAAATAAGGAGTTACAAACCAAACGGAATACAGAACAGAAGCCCGTTATCTGGCGATAAGATGAGACCCGTGCCTTATCGGAGGGTTTTTTTGCGTGTCTAAAGCACGGGCCAGGATCAAATCTTCCGAATCGGCTCGACTAGCCTATTCGAGCCGAAGCTCGCCGCCACCAAATCGAGCCGCACCGGATCGACTTTGAAGTCTGGCTCGCCAAGGCTTTCATTTCTCAGCCTTGCCATCTTCTTTGCGCCGCCCGGGCTCTTTTGCACCTACTCAAACAGCTTTATTTTCCAATGACCAGAAGCTCACGCAAGCGTGCTATGAATGAGGATGCTCAGCAGGATAGTTCAGGCAGTACCCCCAGAGGCAAGGGCGCGCAGCAGCAGTCTCTCGGCGCGTTTTTTTCGGTCAAGAAAAGCAAGGCCAGCAGCAACGTAGCCGCCAATGCCGCCAAGGTTCAGTGGCGCGAAGTGGGCGGCACCTGGATTGGCAAGTGGGGCGACCCGGCGCCCTCGGCAAAGTTTGCTGCGTTCGACTTTGATTATACTCTGGTCTGCGTAAAGGGAAGGGGCCGATTTCCGCGAAACTCAGACGACTGGCGGTTCTTCCACGCAGAGGTGCCGCAGGTGCTGCGCAGAATGCACCAGCAGGGTTACCGAATTGTGATTATCTCGAACCAAAACGGACTAAAGCCCGGTAAGAAGGACGTCGGGATGTCGAAGAAAGCCGTCGAGTACCGAGAGAAGATTGCCAAGGTTGCAAAGCAGCTGGATGTGCCGTTCACAATCCTGGCGGCAATTGCCAAGGACTATATGCGCAAGCCTAGCCCAGGCATGTGGCGGCTGGCCGAGCTGGACAACGGAGGCATAGCGGTTGACGCTAGCAGCAGCTTCTATGTTGGCGATGCTGCTGGACGCCCGGCGGGATGGAAGCCGGGGGTCGAGGCCGATTTCAGTGACTCGGACTTGGCATTTGCATTGAACGCCGGCGTGTCATTTTACACGCCTGAGGAAGTGTTTACCGAGGAAATCTGCGCCAAGGCCGAGCCGCTGCCGCTACCGGCTGCACGGACATGGACCGCCAATCGATTTACGCCCAAGCTATTGACGCCAGACCACGATTCGCATGCCAATTTGGTGGCAGCAATCGAGAAGCAGGTGAACGATGCCAAGGACGCGAAGCGCGGCCTGCTGGTGATGCTGGTTGGTCCGCCGGCCTGCGGCAAGTCGACGTTTACGCTCAAGCACCTGGTGCCGTTGGGATGCGAGCGTGTAAACATGGACGAGCTGAAGACGCGCAAAAAGTGCGACGATGCCCTGCGCCAGATACTCAAGGCCAACGGGTGTGCGGTTATCGACAACACCAACCCAGATGCGACGGCGCGTGGCTCTTTTATCGAAATTGCCAACGAGAGCGGCGCTACGTGCGTTGCCGTTGTATTTGCGCACGAGTCTCGCGACCTGGCGATGCACAATAACAACTTCCGGGCCCAACTTGTGCAAGCACGCTACTTTGCCGCCTGCAACCAGGACGCCGATTTGGACAGTATTTTGGATGGCGTGCCGACATGCAACGACCGGGTTCCTGAAGTGGCGTACCACAGCTTCTTCAAGCGGTTTGCAGTACCAGAACTTTCGGAAGGGTTTTCTGAGGTACTCCACCACACATTTGTGCCAGCATTTGACTCTACCGACGACGAGCTACTTTGGCACCAGTACAATTAGCTATTTGGTTAGAATACACGCTTTTGAATACCATACTCGATCTGGTAGATCCAACACGTTGAATTACACAAGCATTTTATGTCCCCGCTTGGCAATTGTTTTTGTGGTATCTGGCTCAGCTCGCCAGATACACCGAACCACGGTTAAAGCACGCAGCTGG
>JANBPA010000036.1:7927-22285 GCA_027575275.1 Coemansia sp. RSA 2711
AAAAAAATTATATACCTGCAAGCGATAAAGAAAGAAAAAGGGGGGAACCATGAAATGCTTTCAGAGAACGGAAAGCACTTTCAGATGGTTTTTTCCCACGCATCGTTCAATCTTATCAGCCGCGCGTGATCAGACCGTGGGAGAGCTCATGTTTTCACTGGATCCACAGTGCCTGGCTGGCTGCGGCCTCGTCCTTCTTCTGCTTCAGCAGCTCCAGCCGCTGCTTGGCCTGCTCAAACTCCCGCCAGCCCTTGGACGAGCCGTGCGTGAGACGTTGGATCAGGTTGGTTGCGCTGCCCCGCGTCAGCCGGCTGCCGCTAGCGCCAGCCGAATTCGCATTGGCATTGGCCGCCTGCTTGATCTCCGCGTCTTTGCCTGACTCGGCCCACTGCTTGACTGCTTGCGGGACCTCGACGCCCATTTTCTCGAGCATGCGCAGCTGCTTGGGCGTCGGCGGCCGGCGGCGCCAGCTCGCGTTCCACAGCAGCTGAGCCTGCACGAACCGGTCGACCGAAGCCACGATCAGACGGTCGACGCCTCGGATCGCCTGTCCAAGCGTCTCGGCAACCATATCAATGGGCTTCTCCTCCGAGTAGTGCATTTTCGCGGTTTTGCCGCTCTGGTAGCGCACCAGCCGGCGCCTGCTGCCATACCAGCGGCCGTCATCGGCATGGCGAGCAACAAAGTACAGCGTCGGGCCGGCGCTGCACAGATAGCGAGAAGCTGACAGACAAACCCAGACAAAGCGGCTCAGCGCGCGCAGATTAGAGTCGCCGCTCGACACGCTGGCCAGCTGATCGGCGTACTCGGCAGCGCTCATACCTGCCGGCTGGACGCCCAGCTCAAAGAAGCGCAGCGGGTTCAGATGCACATGGGCCCTGAATCCCAGCGCCTTCAGGGAGCCCAGGGACTGCGGCAGTATTTCGACCAGCGAATTTTCGAATCCGCGCACTACCGCGCGATCCCTGCTCTCCCGCTCATCAACCTCCTGCTCGCAATCCCGACTAAGCACCAGCAGCTCGGCTCTGCGGCGGATCTGGGCCTCGTCAAGGATGTCGTCGTGCTCAAAGACCAGCGACGGATCAAGGCCCAGCAGCGTGGGCACAGTGATCTGGGCGGCATCGCGTTTGAAAGAGTCGACAAAGTCCACAACCAGGCAGTCCTGCTTGCCCGGGTGCAGGCGCATGCCGCGGCCGAGCATCTGCTGGAACAGCACCGGGCTGCGCGTCGGGCGCGCCATAATGACGCAGTCAATGTTGGGAATGTCGGTGCCCTCGGTCAGAATGCCGCAGTTGACCACCACAGGCAGACGGCCGGCGCGGAATTCGCCCAGGATGCGCTCGCGGTCGGCAGTGCTGGTTGTGCCCAGTATGTACTCGGCGTGCGTGCCGTAGTGGTTGAACGCCAGCGTCAGCGCCTGTGCGTGGGCCACGTCGACGGCAAACACCAGCGTGCTCGCGCGGCCGGCGGCCAGCGTGCGGTGCGCCTGCACCACGGCCATATTGCGCTCGGCGCAGTTGACGGTGGCCGACAGCGACGCCGGCGAAAACTCGCCCGCGTAGCTGCGCACGGCGTCCAGGCGCGTGGCAGTGCGCACGGTGGTTACGCGTAGCGTGGCCAGCCAGCCCTCGCGGATCATGTCGATGAAGCGCTTCTGGTAGACAATCTTGTCAAACACCCGGTTTAACCCCAGCCCGTCATGGCGGTGCAGCGTGGCCGAGCAGCCCCACACGAACACGCCGGCAAAGTGGTCCAGGATTCGCCGGTACGTCTCGGCGGCCGCATGGTGGGCCTCGTCGATGACAATGCATTTGAAGCGCTCGGGCTGGTAGCGCGCCAGGCGCTCGCCGGACTCGCGGCCCAGCGTCGGCACGCTGGCCACGATTACGTCGGCCGCCGGATTGGCCACGCGCGCGCCCTGGTCGATCTCGACCACGAGCTGTGACTGCGACGCCTGCTGGATCTGGCGCGCGGCCTGCGCCAGCAGCTCTTCGCGGTGCGCCAGCACCAGGGTTTTGGTGGCGGCGGGCGTGGGCGGCGGGATGCGCTGGATCAGGTTGGAGAACACCACGGTTTTGCCGCTGCCCACCGGAAGCGACACGGCCTGGCGGCGGACCCCGGCGTGCAGCGAGGCCAGGCAGCTGTCGATGCACTCTTGCTGGTACGGGCGCAGCGTGTGCATGCGCCGCCGGCAGCGCAGCGCCCGGATCATGCTTGGTGGAAACAATGCTACAATTGACAGTGGAGGGAGAAAAGGAGACCTTGGGCAAAACAGATTTGATCGGGGAGTGGGTTCCTAAAAAGCCGAGTGTGTATATGCGCCGAAGCTGATTGGATTGAAAGTTATGGCGCCCCGTCGGTCCCGCGAGCGCTGGGGGGAAACCCGATCAATGGGTGGGAGCTGTCGATCCTCTGGAGATAACCGCAACTGAGCAATAAAGTTGCTCAGTAAATGCGCTGTACACTATACCATCTCTTTCGCTAAATGCTAAGTCTGAATAGCCGCCTTTTACTTCATTCTACCATGAATAAAAGAAGTGCCTTTTTTGCAGCAAAAGCCTCTTTCAATAGCCGGGACAGATCTTTCTTTTTTTGTGTTTGTTTTCTTTGCGATTTTCCACCTCTTTGGAATCCATCTTTTACTTTTCTGGGTTTTGAGAATCGAAAGAAAAGGGAAACTTTGCATTCCCGCGCCTTCGTTTCCCTTCTTTTTTCTTTTCTTACGTTTCTTTTGTAATTTTCGAGCATTGGCAAAAAAAGGGAGGAGTCGAATGGTTCACGAAATGAGCACAGGGCCGCAACGGCCGACTATCGTGCAGCTCACGCCGTCGCGAGAGACGCGCGACTCGGGCGCAGACGGCGACTCGCGCAGGTACACGCCGCGGACGCTGATCGAGGCGACCAAAAAGGCGCTGGGGCGGCCGCACTCGCAGGAACACGAGCAGGGCCGAGACTCGGGGTCCAAGCCCAGCACGGCCAGCGGCGACCGGCCAGTAACCACCGAGGAGCAGCCGCCCGTGCCGCCGCTGCCGCTGCAGCAGGACGGGCAGCGGCACTACACCAGCGACTATGCAGCGCAGCGCACGCGGGCGTCGCCGACAGCAGCGGCGTTCTCGACGTCGGCGGCAGCCAGCCAATCGGGAAGCAGCCCGACCAGCGCGTCGTTTGCGGGCGACGCGGCGCCGCGCAGCAGCATCCAGTTTCTGGGGCCGGCGCGGCAGCCGGTGATGCGCATGTCAATGAACGAGCAGGTGCCGGCAGTGTCCGTGGCGCACGAGCGGCGCAGCAGCGAGACGGCGGCGCCAAAGCCGCAGGCCGTGGGGCTGTACGAGCCCGTCGACGCCGAAACATACGAGAAGCATCCCGAGCGCTTCACCAGCGACCGGCAGCGGCGGCTGGTGCCCGTGTACAAGCTGTACGACCACCTCAACTGGCACCCGTGCGGCGGCCGCATGGTCACCGGCAGCCGCCCGGCGCCGTTTGCGCTGGCGCTGGTTCTGGTGGCCGCGCCCATAAGCGTTTTCGGCGTGTTTGTGTGCCCGTACCTGTGGAGCGAGCTGCACAAGGCGCCTGTGATCATCTTTGCGTATCTGTCGGCGCTGACGCTGGCGTCGATGCTGATGGCGTCGCTCTCGGACCCCGGCATCATCCCGCGCAACCTCGACGCGCTGGCGCCGCCCGACAACTTTGCCGTCGACGTCGGCGCGCAGGACCCCGCGCGCACGTCCGCGCCGCCCGCGCCCGCGCGCGCGTCGGGCAGCAGCAGCAGCGACGACGCGTCGGTGCACACGGCGCGTGCGCGCTCGGCCGACGACGCGTCGCGGCGCGCGTGGCACAGCCGGCGGCCGCCGCTGCAGTACTACGCCAAGCTGCCGCCGCCGTGGGTGCAGGTGGCGCTGCCGGGCGACAGCGACGCGCCGCTGAGCGTGTACGATCCGCAGGCGTCGTACTTTATGTATCCGCCGTCGACAAAGGTGGTGTCGATCAACGGCGTCGACGTGCGGCTCAAGTACTGCGACACGTGTCGCATCTACCGGCCGCCGCGCGCGTCGCACTGCCGCTTCTGCGACAACTGCGTCGAGCACGAGGACCACCACTGCATCTGGCTCAACAACTGCATTGGCCGCCGCAACTACCGCTACTTTTACTCGTTCCTGCTGTCCATCACGCTGCTGGCCCTGTACATCATGGCCTTTTCGCTGGTGCGCCTGATCCTGCCGCTGCACCGCCGCGACGACTGGCAGTACGGCGAGTCGTTTGGCGCCAGCATCCGCCACCACCCCGTGGTGCTGGCGCTGTTCCTGTACGTGCTGCTCAACATCACCATGGTCGGCGGCCTGTTTGTCTACCACACGCTGCTGATCAGCCGCAACATGACCACGCACGAGGTGCTGGGCGCCCGCCACAACGACCGCCGCTCCGACACGCGCTTTGCCCGCACGCCCACGCTGTTTGCCATGCCCAACCCGTACTCGCGCGGCTCGTGCCTGGCCAACTGGGCCGCGGCCCTGTGCAGCCCCTCGCTGCCCACCAATGTCGGCTGGGCCGCGCGCGTCGACCCCGAGGGCATCGAGGAGATGATTCCGCTCCGCCCGCCTGCCGGGCCCTAGCAACCAAAGCGAACCCCCCGACCTATTCTGTTACACATTTCTTACAGCTAGCATGTCCATATACCCCCCTCTTTTCTTATTATAGTCTGTGCAATTTGATATATATTCGCTTAAAGATGCTTGGCTATGTTGGCGCTGCTTGGCTGACTGGCGGCGTTGGCTGGGGATTTTCGTAGTCTGACGCGTCCAGCCATCCGTGCGGTCCTTGCACTTGGCGCTGCACCAGATGGTTGATGGGCAGGGTCGCCAGTGGTACTGCTACAGCAGCTGATGCCACGGCAATTACAAATAGCAGCTTCATATTACTCGGTGATT
This sequence comes from Coemansia sp. RSA 2711, assembly GCA_027575275.1. Lineage (NCBI taxonomy): Eukaryota > Fungi > Kickxellomycota > Kickxellomycetes > Kickxellales > Kickxellaceae > Coemansia > Coemansia sp. RSA 2711. The sequence goes on from JANBPA010000036.1 coordinate 12,853, forward strand.
ATTCTGGATAGCAAGCAGCAAAAAGTATTTGATGTGAGGGTCTCAAAAGACAATCACCGCGCTCCACTTTAATTTATACAGACCAACCGAGTCTTTACCAAAAGAAAGAATCTTCTATTGTCAATCTTTTTGGCAATAAACCATTGTCAATTGTAGGTGTTATTGCATATACACAGTCTGCGCATAAACTTGGGCCCATATTGTAATTGCGTAATAGAGCTTGAGCACAAGGCATTGAACGTCAACCGTGGAAATTGTTTTGATCAGCGCAAATCAAATGGATTTGTTTTTGATCAACTTGGTGAAGCGCAAACTCCCCACAACAAAACACTGCCTGGCCATGTAGCCCACGCATATATTCTCAGGATATAATTAAGCTCCCCCTAACGCCACTTTTGTTTCAGCGGATGAATAGGGGTCAAGCACACCTAGCTTGCCAGGATATTCAAAAAAAAAAAAGATATCCGTGTCACTCATGTATCCGAATTGAAAATTTTCATTTTTAACTAATATGCACTATGCTTCCCCAACAATGATGCAGGCAGTGTACGAGAAACTATATCTTCATTTGTCGGACGATAGGAACCGAGCAAAAAGAGATTCGACAGAAAAGTAGTTGCAGTTGTATTCTATTCCTCCCCCCTCCCCAACATTTGTACCAAACTTTCGTTGGTGGGGCAGGGGGAGAAAAGAAAAACTCGCCATGGCTTGCTTTTTTTGGACAGGCATCCCGGTTTGTTCATCTTTTTTCTTTTCTTCAACATTCCACTCCTCCTTTTTTTCCATACTCTTGACTGTCTCTTTTTCAGTGAGTCAAATACCGGCCGCAGTCTAGCCCGCTCCTCTCTGCAGAGCTTCACTCGTTTATTTCTCAAAAGCTCGGTTTAGCTTCCTTTTTTTGTTGTATCTGCAACCAGCAACAAAAAAAGGCGCGCGCTTATTTTCGCTCTCGTTCCCGCTGCTGTTCTTATCTCGATCAGTCTTCACTCTCCCAGGAAGAGTGCGCTTTTCTTTCCAACCCCCTTGACAAGATCCTAATGACGTTGCCTTCTTCGCTGACCGCCGGTGGCGCCCAGCACGCCGTGAGCGTCACCGGTAATAATCAGAGCGAAAGCCAGGCGGAAACTAACCCGACACCGTGCACCCCGACGTGCAGCGCCAACGGCACGCATAGCGACGGGTACACGGGGGCCTTTGAGGGGCCCGAGAAGCTCCTGGAGGTGTGGTTTGCGGCAACCCCCGATGCAGCCAACTACACTGGCCCGGAGCCCGAGCTTTGCGGCGCGGACGGGCAGTCCGCGGTGCGCAGCGGACTGCGTCTTGTGCCGCGCGCGGTCTGGCGCGACATGCTCGATCTGGTTCACTGCCAGATACTCAGCACGCTGTCCAACGACCATGTGGACTCGTACTTGCTGAGTGAGTCGTCGTTCTTTGTGTACCCGCACAAGCTGGTGCTCAAGACCTGCGGCACCACCACGCTGCTGTACGCGATTCCGCGCATTCTGGCGATTGCCCGCGAGCATCTGGGCGTGGAGGGCGCGTACCAGCTGTTTTACTCGCGCAAGAACTTTATGTTTCCCGACCAGCAGGAGGAAATGCACCGGTCGTGGGAGCGGGAGGTCGCCTATTTGGACGCGCTGTTCCCCGAGGGCGCCGCGTACCTGATCGGAAAGACCAACCGCGATCATTGGCACGTGTACCTGAGCGGGCCGCACCCGCAGCCGGCAACTGCCCCCGAGTCGCCATTGCAATCGGCTGCTGCCACCGCAGCCGGCTCGCTGTCTGGCTCGCCCACGCTGCACGCGGCGCTGAGCCGCAGCTCGTCGCAGTCGACCGTGCACGGTCTGCCGCTCGCGGCCTCGGGCGGGGCCAAGTCGGATGTCACCGTGGAGATCCTGATGACTGGGCTGGACCCCGAGCGCATGCGCCTGATGTACGTGGGCGGCGCGTGCTCCGAGGAGGGCGCAGCAGGCGGCCGCGCAGTCGAGCGCGCCTCGGGCATTGCGCAGATTTACCCGGACGCCTGCAGCGACTCGTTTTTGTTTTCGCCGTGCGGCTTCTCGCTCAACGGGCTGCAGGGCGACGGCTACTTTACCATCCACGTGACGCCCGAGCCGCACTGCTCGTATGCCAGCTTTGAAACCAACGTGTGCGGCGGCGCCCTTGATCTGCGCGACCCGCGGGCGATCAAGCGGCTGGTCGAGCAGGTCACCCGGGTGTTTGGGCCGCGGTGCGCTACCGTGACGGTGTTCAAGGCGCGCGGCTCGGAGCCTCAGCAGGCGATGACGCTGGCGGATGCGTCGAGCGGGAAGGACGGGCTGGCAAAGACCCTGCAGCTGGCCGTGGATGCGGCGCCGCCGTCGTTTGCCCCCGTTGACGGGTACAAATCCGTTGATCGTGTGCTCTACGAGTTTGACCACTACTGGCTGCGCTATGCATACTACATCAAGACCGACTGAATGATTCCTTCTTTTAACGATCTCTACTAGCATTTATTCTATGTTTTAGGATACTCAACGGTATCATAAAGCTTCCTTTTTATTCTAACGTCTTTACCAATCTTTCCTTTCTAATTATTCAGTGGGGTTTGTTGATTAGAATTAGGAAATAAACTAGAACTCTATGTCGAGGATTACATGTCCAATTGTTACCGTTACCGAGGGCGTCGCCTCCTCCCAGAACTCGGGTTCCAAAGCAGCGCTAGTATCCTCCAGGACCTTCTTGCAGCCACCCAGCTCGTACTGGACCAGGACAATCATCCCCAGGGTGTCGCCCTCGTACAGCTTGGTTTTCCCTGCTCTCTCCCGCATCCTGTCGATTTCCTTCACCGATTCGTCGAGTATTACGTCCCGAAACACCCCGTGGGTTGTGCGCGGCGCCACTTCGATGGAAACGGTGTGCAGGCCGTCGCCTGAAATTAACGTCATAGATACCGACACCATTGCTATTATAATTAGAAGAATAGACGATTGTAGCTTACCACTTGCTTCCCTAATGTAAGAATAATAAAAGAAAAGGTTAATTGAGTTGGGTAGATAGGGGGGGTTTATAAATCCTGTTTTTTTACTAATATATATTCCCCCATCTGCGTTCTACTTTTCCATCCATCCCGACACACAAGTCAAGCAACCTACCAGGTGATCGACTTCCCCCTATCCATCTTCTCCTGGGAACTACAGAACCCCGTGCATTTTTTCCCAAGGAAAAATAATGGGGAGGAATTCCGTTGACTGGAAAGAAGGGAAGAATAAAAAAAAAGGGGATGTTGGCTGGAAGCCTTGATTGAATTGGCTGCTAGGTTAATTAAAACCTAGCTGCTTTAGGCGAACTACTTGGTAACATAGTTTAGTGTTTATTCTCATGCAACATATAGCTTGTATTAAGATAGGTCTACCCGCAATACTCGGATGCCGAGTTTAGCTGTATATTTACACGCGACACATTGTCTTCCCAGAACCCATCGGCCATGTTCTCGTCCGTATTGGAAATAACGTGCATGGTGCTGCCAACGTAGTACTGGAAGTCGTCGATATGGCTCTCTATATTTCCGCCGCAAAACCCTTGGTTCATTTTTTCCAGTATCATAGTTCGTAGAACCTGTTGGTTGCAAGGTCCTGTTACAACTATGTCGTGCTTTACCTCCCCGTTCATCGCCCAGGTTAATTTAACGGTATGGCTCATTGCTTTGATCCGGTTTAGCAAGTTGTTCTTTGAAAGAATAAATATGCTAGCTTGTAGATGTAATAGAATGCGGTAAAAAAATGTGTGGAATGAAAAAAAGGGGAGATTCGCCTTTGCTCCAGGCGGATTCACGATTTATAAAGTCAGCAAATTTTTTTCTTGTTGCATTCATAGGCATCTCTCCTGCACTCGGCTTGGGCGCAGTCAGCCGAAACATGCAGACTTGAACCGCAGCCTTTGCACATGCCACGTCCAATGTAAATTAATAAAAAAGACACGGACTGCGCAAATTGACGGGATTAAATTACGCCGATCGGCTGGTGTTTGGAACTTGCGTCCTCCGTCTTTTAGAAGGCCTGCAGTGTGAAAGAAAAAATAGCTGGCATTCGCTTTTTTTCCCTATGCATTGCTGATGCATTGGCCAAATAGGACGACGTCACTTTGACAATCCTCTTTTTTTGGTTGACAACAACAATTTTTTTTGGGCAAGTGGTCCACAACAACCAAAAAAAATCCACCTTTTCCCTGTTCAAACCAGAACCTCCTTTTTTTTATACCCTATCCTGTTATTAATCACAAGCCATCCACTACAACTTGGCTCATGCGGCTGTGGTGCCTATTGCTGCTTTGCGTTGGCCTACTGGCCACCCTGCGTAGCGTCAGCGCGGGGATATCAAACGGAGTAATTGAGTCGATTTTGGGCGGCGTCAAAGGCGGCATCATGGTCAAAAACGGCAAGCGGACCTCGTGCGAGCTGGGTGTCATCGACAATCAGCGTGCGTATGTGGCCAAAGACTGCCTGGACTTTCTCGATGACGGCACCGTAGACAAAAATACCACCTACGAAGTCTACCTTGACGGTGGTATTGACGGCAAGCCTGTAAAATACACGGTGTCAGAATTCCTCTGCTGGTCAGCCAACAAGCAAGCCTACGCCAACAATTTTTGCACCATACATTACAACCCCTCTGCAAAGCGAGAATGGTACAACATGATGTCGCCAACGCTGGCTTACAACTGGGACGGCATTGTATACGTTCGGCGCACGCTCCGCGACATGGACAATATGGAGTGGGGCAGCCCCGAGTACGCGGCTTTGGGCAGCAACTACGACCAAAAGTGCCTGTCCATGTCGGGGCTTTTCCAAAAGTTCCCAGACTTCCACGTGTGCAAAAGCGACGTGGTTCCGACGCCCACCGACGATTTGTCGCCGTGCCCGCTGCCATATGGTGTTGTCTACGGGATGGTTGCGCGCAAAGCGCACTTGATGGGGATATACAGCTACACAACCGTCAGGTCGGACTCCAACATGTGCAACAGCACGGATATCCGCAACTACTACATCTTAGTGAACAGGCGCGTCAACTACGCTAACCTGAAGCTGAACGCGAGCATGGACTATGATTCGGCGGTATTCGGGAAAAATCTGTCTGTGTACCCTAGCGACTATAAGATGCCCGAGACCGGGTTCACCACTACCGACAAGGATGTTGAAATCCTGCATAGCGACCTATTCAAGAACCAAAATTCGGAGATTATATTTCCGCCGGTCAGCTCTGACGCCAGCGACGGTGGCTCTGCCGGCAGCTCAGATGGCGGCGGCTTGGATGGCGCTAGCGACGACACCAAAAAGCGCAACAACATTATTATCGGCGTGTGCGTTGGCGTCGGCGGCCTGTTCCTGCTTCTGGGCATTGGTTTCGGAGTCTGGTGGTGGCGGGAGCGTCATATGGGATCGGTGGACCCGATGAGCCGCAACGAGTACCAGGACATGCTCGAATCCGATCTGGGCAACTTGACGATCCAACGGCGCGGTCCGACCGACGAAGAGCTTATTGCTGATTACGACCTGCCGCCCGTGTACGACGACCCGATCACAACGCCGGCGCCCCCGACACCCAAGGAGAACTCGACCCGGCCTTCGCCTACCAGCACGGTCACTCCTGAAAGACGCGAGTAACCTAGCTTCTGCATTTATATACACTTTACACCTTTTTTTTTAAAAGACGTGTCTTTTCTAGCTCGAATCCAGATCAAAGCGTGTTTTTCAGTCTGGAAACCAGCACCAGTTATTTTTTTCTGCCTTCTCGGACCACCCAATAAATGAAGAACGAGCGCAACTCGTCGTGCGGTCCATGCAATGTTAATCGTCACTTTGATTTTTTCTTTCAAGACCACAGCGGAATTCGCGGTCCGCACTCAACCTTGCAGCCTTTCATTGCATCGGAAATGGCCTTTCGTTTCTTCAACGGTTTTTTTGTTTGCAAACTTGATAATATATGAACTACTTTGTTTTTTGATACCTTGTTCGGAGCGGCTAAAAGGCGTTGACAAATGCGGCTGGGCTATCTATCGCTTCTATTCGGCGTCCTGCTGGCCACTTTGCCCAGTGCCAGCGCAGGGATATCAAACGAAGTAATCGAGTCAATCCTTGGCGGCGTCAAGGGCGGCATTCTGGTGAAAAACGGCAAACGGACCTCGTGTGAGCTGGGTGTCATCGACAGCCAGCGTGCGTACGTGGCCAAAGACTGCCTGGACTTTCTCGAAGGCGGCATTGTAGACAAGAATACCACCTATGAAGCCTACCTAGACGACGGTCTTGATGGCAAGCCCGCAAAGTACACGGCGACGGACTTTATCTGCTGGTCGACTAACCCGAAAGCCTACGCCAACAACATTTGCGTTATTCGGTACAACCTTTCTGAAAACAAAACATGGCAAAACATGATGTCACCGACGCTGGCGTACAACTGGGACGGCGTGGTGTACGTTCGGCGCACGCTCCGCGACATGGACAAGATGGAGTGGGGCAGCCCCGAATATGCGGCTTTGGGCAGCAACTACGACCAAAAGTGCTTGACAATGTCGGGAATTTTCCAAAAGTTCCCAGATTTCCACGTATGCAAAAGAGACGTGGTTCCGACGCCCACCGACGATTTGTCGCCGTGCCCGCTGCCGTACGGTCTTGTCTACGGGATGGTGTCACGCAAGGCGCACTTGATGGGAATTTACAGCTATACGTCGGTTCGGGCCGGTACCACCACGTGCAATAGCACAGACATCCGCAACTACTACATATTGGTCAACCGGCACGTCAACTACGCAAATCGGGCGCAGGACTGGGGCATGGACTATGATCCGGCGGTGTTTGGAGACGAGTCCACGTACCCCACCGATTTCAAAATGCCCGAAACCGGATTCAACAACACCGACAAGGACGTGTTGCTTTTGCGCGGTGATATATTCAAGAACCAGAAGTCAAAGATTACATTTCCGCCGGTCAGCTCTGAGTCTAGTAAAGATGCTGGCGGGAAAGATGGCTCGGACGACGGCAGCTCGAATGGCGGTGGGTCGGACACCAGTGGGTCAGATTCCAGTAGGCCGGATACCGGTGGGTCGGATAGGGCCAGCGACGACACCAAAAAGCGCAACAGTATTATTATTGGTGTGTGCGTTGGTGTCGGCGGCCTGTTCCTACTGCTAGGCACTGGCTTGGGGATTTGGTGGTGGCGGGAGCGCCATGTAGGATCTGTAGATCCGATGAGCCGCAACCAGTACCAAAACATGCTCGAGACCGATCTAGGCAACCTGACCGTCCCACGACATGGGCCAACCGACGAAGAACTTCTCGTTGAATATGATTTGCCGCCAGTATACGACGACCCGATCACGACACCGGCTCCTGCAACGCCCAAGGAGAACTCGGCCCGACCCTCGCCCACCAGCACGATCACCCCGAATAGACGTGGGTAACTAGCCTATCTGCATTTTATATATACTGCAAGCAATTTATAACGACACTTTTTTCTAGCTTGGATCCAGCTCACAGCACGCTTTTTCATTCCGAAAAACAGCACCAGTTATTTGTGTGCGGTTTTCCCAGAACGCGCAACAAATGGAAAATTCGCAATCTGTCATGCGTCCCATGCAATGTTAATCGCCAATTTGACCACCAGCCGATGCGCTCCTATTTGTTTTCTTTCAAAAGCGCTGCTGAAATCGCGACCCGTGCCCAACCCAGCAGCTTTATTCGCGTCAGAAATCTTCTTTCGCACCTTCAACTCTGCAAACTTGAAAGTATACGGTTTACTCTGGTTATTGACATTTTATTTGGAGCGGCTAAATAGCGTTGACAAATGCGGCTGGACTACCTCTCGGCTCAATTTGGTGTCCTGCTGGCCACTGCAGCCTGTGGCAGCGGGCGGCGGCTGGCTGCACGTGACAATGTCGACCTGCTGAGCGTGGTCAAGGGCGGCGTCCTGGTCAAGAACGGGAGTCTGACCTCGTGCGACCTGGCGGTCATCGACTGCCGGCTGTCGGTTGTCCCGGCCAGCTGCCTCGACTACACGACAAACACCAACCTCAACTCGGACACAAAGTACGACGTGTACTACGACGACGGGCTCGACGGCAAGGTGGCTCACTACAGCGTCGACAGCGTCACCGTTCACCCCGACTTTAACCCATCCACCCATGTGAACGACCTGGCGCTTTTGCAGTACAACTCCAAGGGCGAAATCACATGGCAGAACCCGATTTCTCCGATCTCAAACTTTACCTGGAAAGCAATCGGGTACATGCGCGGCGTGCCTCGGAATCTGACCAACTCGGAATGGGATGGATTCAACTATGATTTTGGCAAGACAACGCACGACGACCGGTGCGACGACATGTCGGAGATGTATGCAATGAACTCCAAGGACATGGTGTGCACAAACTGGACCACTGACGCGCTCTCCACGGACTTTAACCTCTGTCCAATTCCCTACGGCACCGCATACGGCATTGCCAACGACCAGGCATACCTAATTGGCCCGTACACCTTTACCGCGGTCAATGCTGGCGACTCGTTGTGCTCGTACGGCACGGAGCGCAGCTACTACACTGCGCTGGCAAACTACATCAAATTCATCACCGACACTATTGGCCGCAGCCTCCTTATTGATAACAATTTTTTCGGGGCCAACGTCACCACGCTTAATGCTGGCTACAAGATGGTTGATCGGGACTTTATCGCCGACAACGGGCTGAACACGACCAAGATCGGTGGCAACTTTTATGCCAACCAAAAGTCTGGCAGCGGGCTGGGCCCCTCGTCTGGTGAGCCCGAATTTTCCAACCAGCCAGGCCAGACCATCGATGAGGTATCCGCCATTGATGCCAACAAGGGGACCCCCGAGGACAACTCCGGTGGTTTGTCGCGAAAGAACACGATCATTGTCGCCGTATGCGTGTCTATTGGCGGCTCTGCGCTAATCGGCGTTGCGCTGTTCTTTGCGTTCTGGCATTGGAGGCGCAGAAGAGAGATGACCTACCCGGTTGGACAGGCCAGGTACCAGGATATGATTGAGTCGGAACTGGGCGGCGCCACGGCACATGGCGACCCGCGGGCCAGCGAACATACCGCTGTCAACGAGGCACCGGCTGATCCTGCGCTGATAACCGCCCAGGCAGCCCAACGTCAGTCACTGCTCCCAGTATCCAACACGCAGTCAATCTATCACACCGAGCTGCCGCCAGCATATAACGATGAAATTGAACAGATGTTGGCGCGTATAACCAGCGACACTTCAAAAACGATTGGCCCAAGCGCTAAAAGTCCCACTCCATAGTTACTAACTTGCTTGTTTATTTTCTCGTCGTTTTTGCAAATATCTATTATTGCCGCTTTGTCAAATTATAAAAATTGCAAACTGTGCACACCAATTCCGTTGTGTACAAGACATGCCATTTTCTATCGACTGCCACTCCA